>JBBKCR010132188.1:0-23009 GCA_037577295.1 Ladigesia roloffi | reverse complement strand
AGAGAGAGAGAGAGAGAGAGAGAGAGAGACAGTCATTCAGACCAAAAGACAAACAGACAGACAGAGAGAAAGAGAAAAAAGAGAGATAGGGAGAGTCCTCCACCCCGACAAATACAAGCCATCATTGATTCTGTTCTGTTTTAAATGTGACAAATTAGGGGGAAAAAATACCACATTACAATGCACTTAATTTCCCCCTCCATCTTAATGAAAGGCCTCCCTGGCAGAGGGCCTAATAAAGATACAGTGTTTTCAGTGCTGTTGCATGTATACAATAATATTTCATATTTAGCCTCCCCCTGTAGGCCTACTCTCAGACAAATACAGCGGTCAAACAAATTGAGACTGCAGTGAAGTCGCTTGGGTTTTATCCCTATAATGAGCAGCTTGGGGCAGAGGGACTGCACACAGCTTCATTTACTCATTTCACACATCACAGCTGAATTCAAAAACATAATGCCTCAATGCAAACATTCCTTGAAGCACATGTTTAAACTTTAACATCAAGACCACACTTTTACACTCCAACAACACAGAATTATACCAAAAAAAGAGACAAATGTGAATGTGAATGAAAATCCAGTATGCACTAATAGGACTTATGAATAATTACGTTTGTTTATAGACACAAGTAATATAACCTAACCTTGTTTGCTGCAATTTTAGTAGAGGTTATTTGTGGAATTATATACAGCATGTTCTAAATCATGAACACGCCACCACCACAACCAACAACAACAGCAACAACAATTAATATGAATAAGTCTGGTGAAAATGTATGTAGTATTTTAGTAGTAGCAGGAGTAGTATAAGTAATAGTAATCCTAAAGATCATCATCAGAAAAATAATACTTGGCTTAGAGAACAAAACACATGTCCACTATAACCTTGTGCATGCAGTCAAATGCTTCCCACAGTTCAATATATAATCATTATTTTAACTAAGGAAGACTTGAAAATCCTTGTTTTTAGGTGCGTAAAACAGAAACTGACGATGTGAAATATAAACAGGAGTATGATAGCACATATATTTTTCCGGGCGGTCGTAGTTTGTGGCTGATTTAATGTGTTTCTGTTTCTAGCCTTGAGGGTGCTGGCAACCCTATGAGACGCAATGTTTTATAACTGTACTAAATCATAAATGGCAAGGCGAATCCAGCATCAGCAAGAGAAATTAGACTACACGTAACAAATGGAGCAACAGGATACTGAATTTGAGTGATCCAATGACAGAATGACAGATGCAAATAAATCCTCCTTAACCCACCAAGTGTTAATATCACAATGCAAGAAACTGGTCTGATTAAGATAATATTCCAGTGCTGAAACCAGTAACCTCCTCTGGGTTCTGCATTAAGATTAGCAGCTAAATCCAAGCTTTGCCTCTCAGTGCTGGCAGAATGTTTAAGCAGGATTGCCATCTATTGCTACCTGCATGTAATAACTTTTGCCATTTGGACAATGAAACATTTTGTGACGTGCAGTTCAATGAGAAAGTCGAAATGATAGCTATTAGATTGGATGGATCACTCAAATAACACATGATTTCTGGAGTAGAAAGCACCCCCAATACCTTTTTACCTGCAAGGCTGGCATTTGACAGGTGTAGCTTAAGCAAATATTCTACTCAAACAGATTTTATTATAGAACTTTTTCATATTACTTTAGCATACGCTATTGTGGTAAAGGGTTTCAGTGAAACAAATAGGCAATAAAGTGTAACAAATGCTTTAGATCAGAGGACTTGATTGTACATCGCTGACTCCAAACTCCTGATCGCTAAAGAAGGCCAGAGAAAAAGAGGCTAATGGGATTTAAGCTTTCTGTTCCACTGAGAGTTAGAACAGCCCTCTCTAATATCCTTGAACACACTCAAATCTCTAGGCCCATCCTGTTATTAAAGAATGTTCTTGTGAAAACATCCTTTATATCTACCATTTGCTGTCGAGTTGTCCTCTAAAAAGAGGACATAAGGCATTCAGCAGGACAATTTAGAGAGGTAAAACCAAAAAACAGACAGAGAGGTTTCCCTTACCTGCTGATGGTCAATGTCAGAAAGATGGTTTGTTTTTTACTTACTCTATTAATCAGGGCATCATAGCAGCCAAAAAAATGTAATATAGGTACTATGCCTTCATTAGATGTAATTAAATTAGAAAAGTTTTTGGAGCAGTTTAACACTGATAATCTTGACAATCGGGTTTCCCGCTCTTTATGTGATTGACGTTTACTTTTAGCCAGCTGCTGAATTAGCTGCTCTGGTAAATAATGGTAAGCTGGTAAGTTTTCAAACTGACATAAAATGAACCTCTGAATAGTAGAAATAAACGTATTGTTGAAACCTGAGAGTACCTCTGCAAACCATCGTATTATTCCCATCTCTGCTTCCCTGGATGACAAGGTGTGTTCTTAAGGTTCTCTGAAATAGTATTTTGGTGTTAGCTATTCTCAAGAAATGCCACTTGATGTCATTAATGACATCTGTCCAAATTTGTATGATATTCGACTTTGTGGACTGCACATATGTGACCCCAGTTGATCAGTGACAAATATTTTGCTTGATTATTTTCTTGACTGAGAATCCCTGCCTCCTTTACAGGACAGGGTGCCATACCCCTATTTAATACACATTTCCATCCCCAATACAAAATGTAATTACCAAATTACATGCAATTAATTTATCTGAAACATCAAAAGTCATATGCAGTTTATACGATTCACTGAATTACCATTTTTGCATTTTTACATTCCAAACAAACAAATCAACCTAATAGTGGTCTCCTGTTAAGAAACAGTCCAACGATGAAGGGATACAATATGGCTAAAACAAACTATGCAGCAGAACAAGTGTAAAGTGACGATTATGTAAAATCCAAACACTGCTTGCTGCTGTCCCAGATACACACACTACCCCACACACTGATATCACTGCTGCTAGATATACTGTCTGCTGAATATTGGTCCCATTATTGTCCCTTTCCACTAATAAACAATCTGCTGTCCATTAAAAAAGGGCTACTGTCAGATGTTGTGAATATTTGCACCAACATAACAAAATGCTGAATGAGTGTATGTTCATGGTAGATGTTTCTAACTAACTGCCCTATACCAGCAGCAAGAGGGTTAATGAAAGTTTGTGCTGTTATATATTTACTGCTGGCATTCATCCATTTAAAAGAACTCTCAGACATCTCCACGGTTATAAAAAATAAGAGTTGAGATTAATGTGTTCTGTATATAATAATGGATTTAATGTTGCTCCTTGGAATGTTCAGTGTTTGTGATATTTTTTATAACCCAACTTTGATCTGTACTTCTCACAACTTTGTTTTTGACTTGTGTGGAGAGATCCTCAATCTTCATGCTGTCACTTGCGTGATGGTAGCTCTTACTTAGTGGTGATGCACTGATGTTGACTCTGGGGGTTATCATAACAAAGGTATATATACTGGGAAAATTTGACACTGTCTCAAAGGAAAATCTTATTTAATTAATTAAGTGACTTTTGAAGGTAGAGGTTGGGACTTCAAAGCCAAAAATACACACACCACTTTTCAGTTTTACAGTCTTTATAATTATTAGAAATTTTTTTTCCCCTTTTAACTTAATCGTTTTAAAGGTTCTGGGAGTGAGTAAACCACAGCGCCGTGGTTTGGGTCCTCTCTGAAGCCGGGACCTTTGTTGGTGTTTGTGTGGCATTCCCCCCATTGCAGGTACCCGGTTGTGGCTGGTGAGGTGTCGCCGAGGTGGACCGGCAGTGGAGGGTTAGCGAACCAGGACCACGAGGTGGAAGTGCAGCTGTGAACAGGAGCCGAGACCTGAGGGCCCGTAGACTCACGACGCACGCTAACCCAGCGAAAAGGGAAGAGGCATTGAAAATTTTTTGTGGCAACATGCTCTGGTCCTGTCCTAGTACCTAGAAATTTCCTCCCTTAGTTTCTGCCATATGGGTTGTAGAGTCCACCATTTAAGCCTGAGTATTGTGTTACATTTATTGCTGTTTCACCAGTCTAATGCAGGATGATTGAGCTGTTTTGTGTTTATGTGGGGTGCATGTGTGTTATTGGGTGGACTGAAAATAAGGGACCAGCATTTTCTGCACCAAAGAGTTTCTCAATATATGTGCAGAAAACTTTTAACTGTGCCTGAGTCTCGTTCATCTCCTGTGCTCCCTCGAGGTCCAAAAGAGGTGTATTAAAGTGGGAGAATCTTATGTATCCCCAACAAAATATATGCTGTGGGGGTCTCTTAACCTAGGCCACGCCATGGCATCACACATATATATGTTTATCTCCATCTATTTTGCTTGTGAATCTATTCTTCTCTACATTGTTTTTTTCTTTAAATGTATTGTAATCTGTATACGTTCATTCAATCATTTTCTGTAACCTTTTAATCCATACTAGGGTCACAGGCACCCAAACGGTATCCCAGGAACCATCGGTGTGAGGAAGGCATTATTTATACGTCAGGCCTATCTCGACCACGCAGCTCCTCGCCTGAATTCTAAATTCTAAATGCGCTTACATTGGACCAGATGAGTATGTGAGTGAGAGGTGATTGGAGGGTGTCGCAGCACAGGCGGCAGCACTCGGCTTTGGGTTGCCAAGCAGATAATTACAGGTCCAGCTGTGCATGGTCATTGGGGTAAATGAGGGGGAATGAGTCTTGTGGTGTGATTGGCCGAATGAATGTTTGTGGGAATATTTCAGCCCAGCCGGTCCGAGTCCTTCTTTATGTGGTCACCGTTTCCCAAACCCTTTGAGCGTCGTCCTGAGTCCTGAAAAAGCACGGGCTGTGGGAGAGACTTCTCGCGATCAGCCTGCCAGGGAGAGAGCAGTTTTGTTACTGAGGCGTGAGTCTAGACAAATTCAGGAACTCACTCTCTTTGTGTGTTTTTGTCCTTTTAGACTGAGAGCAGAGAACCTGCGTGAATCAAAAAGGGGCTGGAGCAACTTGCATTAATTACAGTACAGTTTATATAGTGTCAATATTAGTATTTACATTCTAGCTCATTGGGAGACTGAAGCTTATTGTAAAGTGTAACGTTTTGTGTCCCTCTCATTCACACACATGTATTCTGTCGAATTCTGTCATTCTTTTCATTTGCTCTACTCAAAAGAACAGGAAACACACAAGAAAATACACTAGTTATATTTTTTCACATCCTCCTTCCACAATTCTTCCATGATTACAGCATACTAAGTTGTGGTGTTTACTTTGCTTTGAACATGTTGGTGCACAACTCAATTTTAGGACAAAATAAATATTCACTCACAACTATTGATCAACTAGTGATGCTCCGATCGATTGGCCGAAGATCGGTATCAGCCGGTAATCACACTTTATGACTCGATTGGTATTTGTTAAACTTGGCCAATGTTAGGAACCGATCACAATTGATGACGTCATTGCGTGAGGACTAGGGACAGGTACCAAACCTGGTACTTTATTGTGTAATTATAAAGGACAACAGTATGGATAAACTCGTGCATACACACAACACGAGAACTCGCGCACACACACACACACACACACACACACCTTGCGCGCACTCACAACACGAGAAAACTCTTGCACACACAACACTGGAGAACACTCTCGCGTGCACACACACACAAGAGAACTCTCGCATGCACACAACACGAGGGAACTCTCTCACATACACACACACAACACAAAAGAACTCACACATACAACAGGAGACAACTCGCACACACACGCACAACATGAGAGAACTGTCGTGCACACACAACACGAGAGAACTCTCACGCGTGCAGACACAACAGGAGAGAACTTGCGCACACACAACAGGAGAGAACTTGCGCGCACACACAACAGGAGAGAACTCACACACTCGCAAACATACAACAAATGCAACCTTTATTGTATTACTTTATCTGAAAAAAGTGAATGGTGATCAGAGAGCTTACATATCTGTTATATAAATTTGAGGGATCAGAATCGGCATCGGCTGATCTCCTAGACAAAAAATCGGTACTTGGTTTGGGTGGCAAAAATCCTAATCAGAGCATCCCTAATGAATACTGCAGATAAACATGTCTGCAGGACCCTACTTATGCTAAAATACTAACAAGACATTTACCTCAAGCTCATGCCAACAACCCACTGGCTGAACTTAACAAAACCATCAGTGAGCTCCGAAAGCTATTTCAGGGCTATTCACCCCCACCCCCACCCCCCGCACCTTTGAAACTACATTTGCATTTCAGCATGTTACTGACAGCTCTAGCAACGCAGATCCTCGTTTGTTTCATTTGAACGATTGGGTCAGACAGGGCTTTCGGAATAATGCCGGTGCTGAAACAGAGAGCTAACTACTGCAGTGCACAGGAAGAACATATCAGTTAAGATATTTTACCGATTACAGAATTCAGCAAGCTCTTCTCAACAAGACGTGCGGTCAGAGTGCGGTGCCACGACAGGGGGGCACCTGGGGGGGCCAATACGTTTTTGCCCCCCTGGCCCCTGCCCTGGCTCCGCCACTGAAGCCATCACCATCATCCCTGTGCCAAAACAATTGTCAGTTTCCTGCTTCAATGGCTTGTACCATTACATTCACACTCATAATTAATTGTCTTAAGAAGCCCATTGTTAGGTGCATAAAATCATATCTGGCCCCTCACTGGACAGACTAATGTTTGCATATTGTCCCAACTGCTCACTCATATCTACGAAAAGGACACGTAAGTGAGAATGCTGTCCACAGACCTCAGGTCATTTTTAACATTAATATTTCAACTAAATAAATGGATGATGGCTTCAGGATGGCACAACACGAGGACTTTCTGCTGAACATCGACTTTTCAATCATGATGAAGGTTCAAGGTCATGCTTTACATCACAAAAACCTTAAAGACATTCTAGTGAAGTTTGCAGATGGGAAATTGTCTGTTTTTTTCACTTATTTCACTTTGAGGGAAATAAGGGAGCTGGGAGCTGAACCCAAATGCAAAATACATTTAGTAAGTGTTTCACCTCATTTTATGCTCCACAATGGCTTTGACATAGAATCATATATAGCCTCTGTGAATCCACAGCTTGGACTAGTAAATCAGCCTGTTTGTTGTGTGCTTGTAAATTGTTTGTTGACAGCAAGTAATATGTGAATGCCAAACATTAAAACATTACAATGCTCTTATTTCTTAGAAAAAAAAGACATATGTCTAATCAAGGGCCCCGCCAGAAATCTTGGGCCCCATGAAAGATTATCATTTTGGGCAACATTATTATTAAAATAATATTACTAGCCCCTAACAGGGCCCCATGTCAGTGCTGGGCCCTTAGAATAGTTCTAACCTTTCCCCCACTGGCAGCGCCCCTGGCTCTAATACCTCCCTTTAAATCAGCCAACTTGTCAAGGGCGGTCTGAATAACGACTCCTCATAATGCTGTTTTTTCACTGACATAGCTGTGATTGGTCTGTTTCATGTTTTTTTTTTTTTCATTTTTAACTTGTTGTGTCTACTTTATGGTATCTGTCTTTATAATAAACCCTTATAATTTCACTGTAATGCAGGGGCAACAAAAAAAACTACTTTGTCTATTAATATTTCCTGGCCATGAAAAAAAAACAAACAAAAAACCCCATCATAATCCACAGTTTTTGAGTCAATCATATTTGTTTTCTATCAAATTGACATCCAGTGTGTTTCTGGTGGATTGCAGCCTACTTCTGTGTCTGCTAATTTCAATTAAGGGCATATTCACATGCACAAGTGTATTTCTGAAAACTGATGTTTTTCTATGTGTTTTAGCCAGTGTTTTGGATCAGTGAAAACTTGAAAATTCCGAGCAACGTGGTGATTTTTTAAAACTCTGCTTTTCCGTGTTGGCATATAAAAAAAACAATGACTGTTTTGCATCATACTGTGCACCACACATATAATGTCACAGTATAAGTTGTGTTTACATTAGGTTTTCATGTCGATGTCCAAACCTGTTGGAACTTTTGACATGTTTATGCTCATGTGTGGAGTTACTGTCCATCCAGTATGAAGGACATAGATGTCAGAGTCCGCTTCGGATGCTATTAGATTCAACACAGACACTGTTTCTGCCCACTGTCTCTGGTATTGATGCCCTCCAAAGTGTCTGATGGGTCACCAATGCTATACAGTGCAAGGTTAAACATACTTGCTGCCTTATCGTTTAATAGCATTTTTTGTGAATGTGTGTGGGTCAAGTTATTATTTTTTTTATTTGCTCTCGTGGAAAGAAAATCTCAGAAAATCTCAGTTTTCAGAAATACCCATGTACATGTGGACATGGCCTGAATGCCTGCTGGTGTCACTGATGTTTTTTTCACAGAAACACAAATAGCTCTGTATTGTTGTATGTAGTTTGTGGTATCTGCCTTATAATAATCCTTTATAATTCCAGTTGCTTTTTTTGACTGATTCATTTAAGCGTTACATCATTACAGTCTAGCTCGCTCTTAACTTGCTTTCATCTCACTGTCTATTCAGCAGACAGATAAATACAATGTAGGAAAATGGACAAATTAAAATGTGAAAATCTTAATCTATTTACATTTACCTTAGGAACCATATTGTTGACTTTTCATTGTGCTCTCAGGTTGGTTTCTGTACATTATCTTACAGCTCCATCTGCTGGACCGCCTGCATACTGAAACAATATAAAACTCGTTCTGGGTTTATTTCTTAGCACATGCTGCACCTATGCATTAAAATGCAGTGTTCTCAGGAGACTAATGAAGTAACTGGAATTCAAAACAATGCATTCCAGATACTGCAATCAGGATTGTGGTGTGATTTCAAACCATCTAATGATTTAACATGATGTGTTACGACAACAAACACATGACACTGACAAGTATAACTGACAAGTATTACGAAATGTTATGCAACATTTTTCATTTCTTGGAAATCACTGTATTATACACGAAAACAACACCATGGATTCAAAATGTTTAATGTTTAATTTTTTATTTTAGAATAGGAATGTTTTTGTCTGATTTAATAAATACAGTTTTCCTTGGTCAACATTTGTAACATATTCTATTTGATAAAGAATTCTTATGTAAATTATTTTCTAAATTAACCTCCCTAATGATCTAGAAATTTTGCATACTTTGTTGTACCTGTTGTTTTCAGAGAAGCTTTAAAAGCTTTAAAATCTACCCAAGTCTAGTCTATTAACATTTCCTGAGAAATTCTTAGTATAATCCTAGTCATCAAACTGATCAGTGTGTTTCTGATGGACTGCAGCCTACCTCTGTCCCTACTGATTTCAATTCAATGTCCTGTTTCAGCTGCTGGTGTCACTGGTGTTTTCAAAACATGGGAAGAGATGTGAAAGCACTTTTAAGAATTTTCTCTGGATCATGGACAATTCCTCACAACCCTTTCACACACAGCAAAGGATCGAATGTTAATCTCATCCCCTCATCATCTGCTATTTTATTGTGTTTGTTCTTATTCTTATTGAATGAACACCAATTTTGTACACCACACCAAGGCCTTAGGGTCTTCGATGTGTTTTGGCCTTTAATCCACACATAAGTTGTTTTGGCCGAGTGAATATGGTGATATGGTCATTTCTGTGTTTACATGTGGACAAAACAAATGAAGATTTTTTTAAAAACTGTGACACCACAGTGTGTGTCATGTTTACATTAGGTTTTTTGTTTTATCTACACTGCACGATGGATACAAAGTACTATTGCTCTCAACCTTGTTAGAAGTTTTGGCATGTTTATACTAGAGGTGTCGAATTAACAAGTTAATTTCAGTTCATCACAGAATCAATACACATCAATACACATAAAATCATGTCATCCTGAAGTCTTGGGATTCAGTGCTACCTAGCATTATGGAGGCTGGTTTATCTGTCCTATCTTGCATTGGACACTGGTTTATCTGTGCTTTCTTGTTTTGGACACTGGTTTATCTGTGCTATATTGTGTTAGACACTGTAACCAGATGGAGCGGCGCTCTCGCAGAACGCAGTGGTGTCCGTCACTCTGGTTATTTTGTTGATAGTAATTTTTGGTCGTTTGGTCCGCGGGGTTCCACACCTCTCCCACAGTCTGTTGCTGAACATGTTTATCGCTTTTGTGGCACTAAATTCTTTTTGCAAACATCTCAATACATGATGTCACTCATCCTTTTCCATGCTCGAGCACGGTTAGCGCTCACACTACAAGCGAACTGCGCCGAGTCCAACCGAACCACACCCTGGCACACTTCTTCCAACCTGGCCAGGGCTGGCTAAACGAAGCTACGGGCCCGGGCTGCGCTTTGGTGGTCAAACGTACTCGGGCACAGTTCAAACTGCCTAGTGTGAGTACACCCTAAGATAATATAAGCCCTAACAGGGCCCCATGTCAGTGCTGGGCCCCTAGAATCGTTCTAACCTTTCCCCCCCTGGCGGCGCCCCTGTGGCTGAGGGAGAGAGCGAGTATGAGAGAAGGGAGACTACATCCCAACTAGTTGGGCTCTGTTATTTTACAGTTGTACTTCAGGGTGGTTACGGCCAACTGTAACCTGTTCTGTAATAATAAACAAT
Source organism: Ladigesia roloffi (assembly GCA_037577295.1). NCBI lineage: Eukaryota > Metazoa > Chordata > Actinopteri > Characiformes > Alestidae > Ladigesia > Ladigesia roloffi. The sequence continues at coordinate 12,458 of JBBKCR010132188.1, read as the reverse complement.
AGTTTACGGCAGACCCGTATCATTTATTTCTAGTGATGCTACAGTATGAAGAAAAAAAACATGCGTGGTTTCTCTTATTTCGTCCCATCGAGACCGTTATGTGCGAGACCAAGACCTTAGTGATGGGAAGTTCGGATCATTTTACAGACTCGGATTTTCGAGTCTCGTTCAGCAAAATGAATGAATCTTTTTTGGGTCATCTCGTTAATTTTGTTCATTTTAGCAAATTATAATTAAAATGTTACGTGTTACTTCCCTAGCACATCTACTCCTTACACAAACGTTGATCATAACACAAACAAGGCAAAACTATAATGCAATAAGAAACAGAAAAGCTTCATTCATTGTTTACCTGTGTCTTTAGTCTATGATTCGCTCACCTCGCCACTTATCTGACAAGTTTTCAGGTTTGAGTCGTTTGTTCATCACCTGACAGCCCAAGTAGCTAACCAATGCAGGCAGAGCTGGAAAGAGAACTGATTAGTTCATCAACCGAGTCTTCGGGTTTGAGTCGTATGTTCATCACGTGACAGCCCCGTAATGTTAACCTATACAGCCTGAGCCGGAAAGAGAATTGATTAGTTCATTTCTCAAGTTTTCGGGTTTGAGACTCAATAATTCCAGTACAGAAACTTTATGATGTAGCGCAAATACGCATGCGCGACAGAACAATCACGAATACAACACGACTCGTTGTCTCCGAATCACATTAAAGAAGAGTTCAAAATGAACAAATCGTTCAAGAATGACCCATCACTGCAAGACAAGCCTGAGACCAAATAGATTCGAGACCAGAACAAGACCAAGACCAAATGGAGTCAAGACCAAGACAAGACCAAGAGCAGAAAAAATTGCTCTCGAGACCACTCAGCTCTAGAACAGTGCCATATGAAGTGCCACCATTTTGATATAGTCTAGAACAGAATTTACCTAAATTTAAAAGTTTCAAATGTAATTTTTATATTGACATATTCAAATATATATAAAGACAAACCTGGTTCAAGAAAAATATAAAAATGGATAAAATTAAATGTTAGACGCTGCTCACTGGTTGTGCTTTTTTAGAACAGGTCTGCAGGCTGCTCATGTGGTCATTGGGGGCAGCCTGTTGCCTGCAGGCACCATGTTGGTGACCCCTGCTTTAGATCTTCTGACAGTGTTGTATCAGCTCTTTATGGTATATGTATGCATCATTACCAATTAAAAGTACCTAGTTCATAATGTGCTGTTGTGCAATTTTTGTTTATATTCAGAAAGAATATAGATTAGCCAACAAACTGCTAACAACAGTAGCCAGCTAACGAGAAAAGGGCTAACTGTTCATGGCTGTGCTAAATATTCAGGACATTTGCTCTTGTTTAAGGATTGTGTTCAGATGAACAAACTCCTGAACCTACTGAATAATTAATTGTTCTAGATTAAGCCCATCTATAATTTGCTTAACATAAGCAGAGTCTATTTTTTCAAAACAATACAACATGCATTATCTTTACATATGCAAGTTTAAATGCGCACTAAACATTCTTTGAACTCCATCCTGCCGGGCCTGGGTTTTGACTGACATCCCACAGTGAGATTCGTCCTCCTGTGGCAAATCTATACAGATTTGGGGAGTCTGCCCAACTTTCTCCATGATCGGAATAGAATGTATTTATGATTTGAAGTCAGTGGTGTCATGAAACGTCTGATTTGCTAAAAGTAGCTTAAAAGGTTCAGAAAACATTGGAGAAAACCTATTGTTTAAAAAAAAGCCAAAATTCCGAAGCTCATGATTCAGCACAGTGGCTCCTGTATCCTGAGTGCTGCAAGAGATTATGCTATGTTAATAAATAAATAAATAAATAATGAAATAAATAACATCAATTTTGGAGTCTGTTTTCTTGTTGTTAACAGAAGAATGACAATGGGAAGCTGCTCCAAAGTTCCCATATTTTGGGTCAGGATCTTGGGACAATTCCCTTATTTTCAATGTAATTGAAAGGTATGGCTTAGGGCATGCCTAAAGTACATTGGAGCATCAAACTTTTATAAGCAACAGTTTGCAGAATTCAGCTTGCTTTAAAATGGCTATTTGTAAATGTGGTTATATAAATTGTCTGTAATTTCGTGTTTTATAAGACAGGGGCCCTTGGATCTGTGTGCATCAAATTCTGTCATGCCAGCATGGAAGCGTTTCTGTTAAAGTAAGGCACAGAAGTGTCAGACATCAGCAATATGGTAAAGAATAAATGGAGATGGGCTTGACTAAATGAAATGAGCATTAATGTCAAGCCATATAATTCATGGTGAAAAAATAATGAAATGGCAGGTGTGTGCTTTTGTACGGTATGTCAACTAGGGGCTTGGGGGTTAATGGACAACACAGTGTTCAAAATGTGATGCATGGCTGATGTGGTATGGACCTCGACTGAATTTCGTTTTCAAATGTAAATAATCAGCTGAATCCGTAAAAAAAAAAAATCAAATACAGTGACTGCAGGAGCCACCACTGAGGTGCCCTTGAGCAAAGCACCGTCCCCACACACTTCTCCCCAGGCGCCCCTTGGTGGCAGCTTTCTGATTCACTTGGTGAATGAGGTAAATGCAAATCATTTCACACTGTGTGCAGTGATGTGTTCTCGCATGAATATAAGGGGACTCCTCACTTTAATGCTCGTCATTTTTTGAACTATTTTTTAGTGTCTCTTAATTATTGCTTGTTTTTTATTGTATCATTATATTTTATTCTTTCTTGTTGCACTGTGCATGCTTAATGAGAAAAAGTCCCCTCGTGGAAAACAAAGTTCTCATCTCATGAGTGAGCAAGACCTGACCTACTTGTGGGCGTGGCATCATGAATTATGCATTATGTTGTCGTTGTGGGTGGGGCTACAGTCCCGGAAGTGTGATGTTGCTGTTGAGTCACCGCTAGTCTCCCGTTCAGACGCTGGGATGGACTCTTCTGCCTCCAAATAGTGACTGATTACATTAATTTTTAGCTGCCACATCGTATCAAACCTCGGTGTTGCGCGGCTTCAGAAGGGTTTCTGCACAAAATGATGGAAGAAATCGATAAGTTTCAAGTGCCAGCAGTGAACTCTGAGATGCAGCCACTGGTGAGTGTGTTTACGGAGCATAAACAACAACAGCAGAGGGGTGGACCATCCCAACTCTCACTGATTTATCAAAAAATACCTGCGAAAACTAGAAATATAAACAAGGGGTTGTTTGTTTAGTTGTCTGTCTCTTTTTCTAGAAAAAATACGACCAGTTCAGCGCAGGTGGGCCACGTTGCGAATTTGAGAGGTTTGGCAGTGGGAGTGGGTTTTGCCTGTCGTTCTGGTTTCTGAACAGATGAGCTTCATTTAATTTACAGTCGTCCCAACGTGTTTTAACCAGTAAATATAAAGCTTCATACTGGGTTTACCTACCCAAACAAGCTATCTTGAACTATGAAATCATATTAGGACAAAGTCACTGTTGCACTTGCACATGTTGTGGCTATATTGTTCTTTAATTATATTGATACTGATTTCAAAGCAAGAAAACTATTAGGATTATACTTATGCCATGAGTTTTTAATGCAGAGCCAAATATAATCATCATAAGGAGAGCCAGCTATGCCAGAAATATGGGTAGTGATATTGTAGGGTTCTCTTCACAAGTTAAAAAGATTTTTTTTTAAATCTAGACTACTGTGCATAAACACATTTAGCTACAGGGTCTAAATAAACATACAGAGACAAATAATTGGGTTAAAAAAATATGAGCTTAGAGTATAGATAAAAAAAAGGCCAAAACTGATTTAAATAGACATAAGAACTGTTTTAGTCCATAAGGTGAGGAATTCTTGTTGAAACTGGTCTAATACTTTAAACAAATACAGTAAAATATCTGTTTGGGTGATTCCAAATTTAAAATTATCCAAACGTTAAAAAAAATCTGGCTGAAATATAATGCTAGTTTTCAGGACACAAATTGAATATGTAGTTAAGTGAAAATAATTTCCCATTCATCCTGAACATATCAGCCAAGATGTTTCTAATTTGAAGCTGTCTTTTTAGCTGCCCATGTTGCTTGTTTTTAGCAACATGTTGTTTCTCATGTTGCTAAAATGTAGGGATGTTTGAAAATAATGCGGTCATGACAACACTGACCGATAATAACTTTAGACACATGCCAGTATATATCCAAACTGATATTATATTATGTAATTGTTCTTAAAGAGCATTTTTTTGCATCGTAAAACTGCTTGACGTTATATTTCTTCTTAACATTAATTCAGGTAGATCCAACTTCTTCTATTATAAATTTGGCAAATATGTACATAGCAAAAATATCAGCGTTTCCCCTCAATGCTTATACCACATGAAATCCACAATGTTCTGCTGTGTGTGAAGTTTACATTGATGTGTGTAATACCCTGAGTCATGTTTCTTTTTTTAATGTAACTGAAATTAGGTGAGATTGCCTGGAATTAAACTGTGTCTCTTTTTTCCCCACTCTCCCACCATTCAGAGAGCCAGCTGTTACCCCACACAGCAAAGACACTGCACTTTGTCATGCTAATGTCTTTATTGTAGACCAAAAAGCATGTGTCTTTATAGATCTGGCCCCTTTTTTCCAAGTGTCCTGAAGGGCATTATTTATCATATTGTATAGAGTGTACATACAGTAGACATATTGTAAGAATGCTAAGAGGGTGTGGTTTCAGTTACCTTTTATACAATTTATATTATATCTTGTTTAACTGTCTGTTAAACTCATATGGACACAGATTTTGTTATATCAGAATATGTAGTATTTTCCAACCTGGTTTTATGTAGCTTTTTAGGTCAAGTATATCCCATTCTTTACTGTGTCCCTGTCCACAGCTGTTATATTAGTCACATGACTGGTGAGGGTTTATTATCATTGGTCCGAGACACAACTTGACAGATAATCCCACCAATCTCTTTTTATCGTTCAGCTGTGTCAGCAGCCGCATAAGTTCTAATTAACCCTGTTTATCAAAAGACTGTTGCAGAAACCTAAGGTTCAGAATCAAAGGACATAATATCATCACTGTTTACAATAAAAATTTAACACACGGTCTGAAGCCGAACAGGTGATTTTTTATTATTTCAAATTTGCTCTTGTAAGAGTTTTCTGATTCTGAATCTGATAACTCCCAAAGTAAAACAATACTCTAGGATGGTCTAGATTCTGAGTTAAAAGCTAGTTTATTGCTCCGGTAGTTCAAGAAACTCTCATGTTAAGCTTGTTTATTTTACATTTAATAAATGGTATGTCACTATTTACATCACCAGACTCCTACAACTGAACTCTTCTTACAGGAGTTCATTGTTAATGTCTGGCAGGATCTTATAGTTTGTTGGAGTACCATATCACCCCCCCATGGTGATCAACAGTCTTATATCTCTGTCTGTGGCTGAGAGAATTAGCATAAACTGCACAGGCAATTGAACATGTAGCTGGCAGAATATGAATAGCTGCTTCGTCCTTTGATGCCATGTTTTGTGCTGCTTGTGGTGTGAGCTTTGTGTCATCTGTTTTGTTTAACAAAGGCTGACTGTGTAGCCAAATACTCTTGTTTTCTTAGAAAGGGGTCAGGGTGTAGCTCATGTAAAAACGTCATTGTTTTTAATTAGACTCAGATTTTTAACACTGTATCATTCTGTTCAGATGTTCTTTTTAATCCAACAAGAACAATATCAGAAGTTACGTAGAGCAGGGTTTCAGAACTCCAGTCTTCAAGGTCCAGGACAGTTTGATGATTTCCCTAAAATGGTACATGCAAAAACTATTTTGCCCTTGGGTTACATTTTGCATACTAATGGCACAGATAATAAGCTGAAAATACCAAAAAAGCAAGATTGGGTTGTTGTCCATTGTACAACATTGTTATGTGACATGGGGAACTTGATTACATTCAGTGATCAAAAGGCTGTACATTTAACATAGTTTTGTCAGCTTCTAATAATCTGGCTCCAAGGTGCACATAATGGATGCGTGCCTGACATGTTATGACACTGTTGTAAGCCATTTCACTGCTTTTTTGGGGGAGTGTATTCTCCCTTTAGCCAAAAGTAAACCCGGGAAAAACTTCAGCAAATGTAACTAGTGGTTTCTGAGCAATACACTACTGTATAAGATACTTTTTTTTTTTTTTCAGAAAAAAGTGTTAAATAACACACGTTAGTCCTTACTGGGGTCTCCTGATAAATTCTCAATTCACATGTTCTGTAAGGAAGTTTTTCTATTCATTGAATATGGAGATAAAACTGAAAAATATAACAAAACAACAGAATAGCAGCAGTCTCCCAGGCAAAGCTTATAGTGCCAGTGGAGATGAAAATTGAAAATGGGAAGGTAATAATAATAAGTTAAAATAATTAGAAATTGCTGCATTTTGAACTTCTCACAATAGAATAAATGTTTTGCCTCACATTGATATTGGTACCTGCACATTCTTGGCAGTCTTCATACAAGCAATCCTAAAAAGCCTGTAACAGACGTTTAACTAGTTCCTCTGCTGGTTCCTCGGGAAGATGACGTAAAGCATTAATTGCGTAAAAAATATTAATGCATTTTTTTTCTGTGATTAATTAATCGCCGCTATAAAGACCCTAATATCTTCTGTAAAAGCTTTAGCTCGGTCGGATTGGGCAACAAAAGTCTGCATAAATGTCGCAGATATCAGCAGTTGTTGCGCAGCCTTCGTCATAGCTACTGTCACACCAGGATGAAGTCGTTTAAAATGAGCGGCCGAGCCCGACGTGTCGCCCAGTTTCCTGCGGCTTCCTCGTGCCACACTGTCCACAAACTGTGCTGGTGTTATCCACCATTTATCCACCACCCTTTCCCGTCAAAATATTTAAGGGGGAAGTCTAAATGCTCCCATACATGAGATCTACATGATGCTGGAGGTTTTCAAGCTCCTCTGCTCCTCCACTATCGCTTGACACACTGATGCACCATACAGTGAAACTTTTTTTTTCTTCGAACCAAGGAGAGAGTTTGGTTCGGATCTTGGAACAAAAGCAAACCGTTGCACCACTACATTTAACAGACATTTTTGGGGATAGATGTACATGATGTGATTTGCTTCTATGTTAAGATTATGCTCAGCATGTTCCTTTTCACAGCTGCCAATCCAGCTGAATTATTTATCATTTCATGTGTTGCTTGTTGAAGCTGATTAGCTTAATCTGGTGCTTCATATTTTTCAAAAGGAAAATATAACTGTGACATTTGTGCTAGAGTGCAGAAATTCTTTGAAGCATCAGAATTCGTTTAGTGTCTCTACGCTTTGGTCACCCACTTGATTAGGTAAGAAGCCCCATTGAGGGTTTTTGTGTGTACATGTAGGGGTTTTCCTGCTGTTGGATCAGTGTCCACATTCAGAGAGGGAACAGGCAGGGCTGCTATTAGACTGCTAGCCCATTTCCCATTGGGACCATTGCCAGAGGGTCCCCTTTACAGCCACGCCTTTGCAAAATACGGAGATCCAGAAGGAATAGTTTGTTCTTAAAGGACATTGATTTTTATCAATTTTATATTTATTTATTGTTTGTTTGCCTGTTTGTTTGTTTGTAATAAACATAAAGCTCTGGCCTGTTTAATGGCAGCTTGGATTTCTGCTTTGTGATGATGCCTGTTGAGAAAAGTAGCACTAAATTAAAGTTTGCTTTAAAGCTAGACTTGGTGTGATGGAACTTGTTTAACACAGTCTAGCCAGTAGTGTGGGAAAATACTGTTTTCAGATAATAAAGCAAAATAATTTACAATAGAGTGATATATTAAAATGTTTCTTTGCTTTTTATTATTCACTGGCACTTAAGTGGGTACTTAAGTAACCGTGCACATACATAGCAATGACATTTCCAGAGGCTCTCTGTGCCATTCTGTCAGCAGTGAGGGTGGATTCAAAAGGATGCTCTGTGCCAGAGAGGCTTAGTTAGTATAGCTTTATGAACAGTACTTCTCTGTACTTCTGTCGCTGTAAAGCAATGTATGTCGGATAAGAAGCAGCACTCAGCCTCTGTTACTTAGCCTTGGCTGTGTTCACTAGAGTACTGTGTGTGTCTGATTGTGTGCACTACAGTAAGTTTGCTTTGTTTAAAACCAAGAAGCATCATGCTGGTGATTCCCTATTTAAAAGTGCTTTTCTGGCTGTACATACACTTCTCAGTTGTGTCTGTATGAGCCTATATCCCATGCATATAGCACTTCACTCCCTTTCCTTGCTCAAATATTATAGTATTTTGAAGACGAGCTCAGAGTGATGTATCCTAATGGCCAGCCATGATTTTAATTCTTGTAAATCTTAGTCAGAAACCTTTAGCGTGACAGATCCTGTGTTTACGTTGTTAAACTTGTTCGAGAACACCGCACTGCTCTGACTAGTTCATGACGTGCTTCTGGCTGCCTGTAATAAGGCCAGGCTTGTGGTGGTCATAATGAAAGCTCTGTTGGCCGAGTGTCTTACTTTCGCTGTCTCTCCAACAGATGCCCTCTGTTCTCCTCCCAGTCCTTAGTGATGTCACAGAGGGCCCAAACCCTGCAGACCAAACAGTAAATTGACATCTTGTTTATGTGTGGCATACTAGGTGGTTCCTTTGGTATCTAGAAGCTTTCTCTGCTTGTATATATTTACTGAGCACTCGGAATCCAGGATTGAACGCTGAGAATATAATCTTTAGAGAAAGAATGGAAGGGTTGGCTTCAGTCACAAATATTTGTGTCCCATTGGAGGATACTGGGTCCATGATTACACACACACACACTAAACTTTCTCTGCTTTACCCCAAAATAATATATGTAAACATAATTCAACAGCTTTTTGCATGTTGCGAAGGATGTACTATGGTAGGTAAATGTGTAATAAAGGCTTTTCCGAAAAGAGGGTTGCTGTGAATTCTTCTAGATGTTAGACTTCCACATATCTCTCAGAGCAAAGCAGGCACAGGTGAATCATTCTGACAGGCTCTGGGAGAAACATCCAGATGGACTGTTCATACTAAAGATGGTGGGGTTCTACTTAGTAATGGTACTGGAAAGAAATGAAACAAGCACCACTTTAATCACCATGCACAGACTGTCTAGACACTCTCTGGAGACTCTCCAATACAGGTTATTGTTTATGGATAGAATTTCTGCGGCTGTTTCTCTGTTTTTCTTGTTTTTCCTCCAGCTAAGGTCTCTTCAAAGACTTTCATAGTGTGGGAAGTCAGGATGAAATACAGAACCCCATCTATTACATTGATCAGAAAGAGATAGGTTTATTGATTTAAATTTTTTTATCTCATGTAATTTTTTTTCTCTGCTTCACTTGTGGGAAAGTATTATTTTTGATTCTGTATATTGATTAGTGTGTATGTGTATGTCTCAAGGACCCTGAAGCAACATCAACATCAGAAGCCAATTCAGACCCGAGGGAGGCAGAGTCCGTAGCTATCAACTATAAACCTTCCCCTCTGCAAGTGAAGATTGGTGAGTTTCCATTCTTTATGTCACAGGTCTGTGACATGTCAGTGTGCAGCTTGTATTCTGTTGAAGCATATTAATGCATTCTTTCAATGCAGTTGTTGCCAGGATGTTGGAACTATAGAATATTGTGAAAATCAACAAACATTAAGCGAGTTAACCTAGCGAGATTACACAAAAACAAAATGTACACAAACTTATGGTTATAGTCAGAATGAGAATGACAATATCCTTATACTTCTGGTCAGTTTAGCATAGTCCATACCTCTGGGAGCTGCTGAGCTGTCAGCTTGCTTGGGTGAAGGACAGAGCATGGCAAAACATTTGTCACCATGTTTGAATGTGTAAAAAAAACAAAAGAGTCACTTCCTGCACATCATTAATTGCAAAAAAATGCAGTACAGCTCATTAAATAATTATCCAGCATTTCAGAAGCTTGATCAGGCATGAAGAAAAACAAAAAATGTGTAATCCACATAATCCCTGTGGATATGATGGAGAACCAATCCATTCATTAGTATTATTGCACAACATTTGCGATTTATTTCCATTCATTGTCAATGTTTAAGTAAAAGGAAATGATGGTGATGAGTTATACTGTTGTAAAATACATTTATTGAAATCTTTAGCTGTTATTGTATTGGGTATCTGTGCCTCCACCCAGGCCACACTCTGGAGACCACCAGTTGAATATAGCAGCTGTTGCTTAGCTGCAGTTGTCTGGTCTGGTATTTCTCTGTAGTCCAGTGGCTATTACTCACTGGACTACAGAGAAATAAGAGTATACAGGAGCCCATGTCTGGAGGTTATACAGAAGTCATGCACAACACTCATTTATTTACTGGTATTGCATAACCTGCTGAGGCTGATTCTTTTGACATTCATAGTAATAAGCAATAAGTCAGTGTTAAACATACATAATCATTAACTGTTTTAATCGAATACTATGGCGTACTCAATTTGCTAAATTGCAGAATACTTTTGGGCAAAACAGCTTGTAAACAGAACATAGATACATTTTTCCTCGCATCTTTAAATGATAAGTTTAATTCAAAACGCAGATCAAAATGAATGAGATCAAAATTTGTCAGTATTTAGTAGCGTCAACTAATATTAATGAGTATAATGATGTGGTAATCTCAGGCTAAAAATATGTTATGTTAGTCAGGAAGAACTAATTTGGTTAGTCACTATAGATGAAAAACTAGTTAATCATGAATATTATTGATGGACTGTACTTCATCTTTATTATTATGAAAATTTCGGTAGTGTAACATGGTCATATATTTATTGTTTTTCTTCTTTTTTTCTTTTTTACCAACTGGTTATAGCATGTGTATACACAAATTCTCACTTTAACACACATTTATTAAAAACACTAAAAACCACATTACTTTAAACCTGTACTAACAGCACTTCTGCAGCAGCTATAGTCATTATCGTTACTATGCCATTTGTTAATTTCTGGTACAAAGTAATTTTCTTCAGGATGTTAGGTATGATGCTTTTTTTTCTTTCTAATTACAGAAAAACAAAGAGAGCTCGCCAGGAAAGGCTCTGCAAAGAATGGAACAGTGGGCAGCCCAGTCAATCAGCAGCCCAAGAAAAACAATGTCATGGCCAGGACACGGTAGGATTGTTCTGGATAGAACACAAATTATTGTAAAAATGAAACCTAAATATTTGGGAGGCATAAGGTTTGACACAGTGGATTAATTTCCCTCTCTCCTCTGCATCTTCGACTTTCGCACCCTCTCACTACCCTTCCTCCTCTTTGCTTCCCTGCAGGTCCAAACTTATTATCAGTTTGTAATAATATAATCACAATACTTTTTAATGGGGAAAGTCATTCATACAATATATAAATATATGTGTAAGTAAGTAACACTTAAATGAAAATTTAAAAGCTCTTCTGCTTATAGATACAGATATTTGGAAAAATGTAATCGATTTTGGGACAGTATACTTTGGCCACATGAAACAAAAACAGTTAAGTCAGTCATTCAGCTTGTCATGTTTGGAAAGAGAACACCTGTGCTTTTGATACCATGAACACCTGTAAATGGCCTCTGCTCATTTACGTGAATGGACACGAATGGAGGAATACACATATTAGAAGACAATTTAGTCTAAATATCCAAAATAATAATAATTTGTGGAAAAAATGGATGTTTCAATAAGGTAGTAACATTAAAAATGCAAAACTATGATATAATTATTTCTTACCATTGGCACCTCATTTTCATTTAGTTCAGCAGTTATTAAATGATACTTAATTTAGGTTTGTTTTAAGTACAAAATCCAAATGTATTTTGCATGCAGTATTAAACTAATATCGTTAGTTATGTATGTGCAGAACGTTTACTAAATAATAAAAAGTGTCTAATCTACCTTGTCTGTGGAAAATGTGTATGCGAGTTATATCTATATCCTAAAACTTGATCTAAGTTTACATGTCACTACAAACTTTTATTTAAACAGTTCAGTTTTCCATGATAAAGTGGTCTTTAGCCTACCTTGAAACTACATGGCTGAAACTACACACAGATCCCCAAGCAAAAGTCTGACAGCAGAAAGCTGGTGAATGCTAATAAGGGGCAGGTCTAAGAGGAGAGTGTGTGCTGCTCCCCTGCTGGGATTAGAGGAGATGAGAGGGCTCTGGCGCAGAGCACAGGCTAGTAGATTAGCTGGACACAGGCCTGTGGACTGCAGATTAGCCCAATCCTTTGTTCCGTGGAGGGAAATTGGTGGTGCAAGGGTTCATGTAGTATTGGTTTGATGATATTAAACTTAGCATAGTAGCCTAATTATCAGGGAATTTTATTTCTAAACGTAGTCAACAGGTCTGCTAGATAGTGCCATGAAATTTGCGTTGGAATTCTTAAAAAATTACAATGAGTAGATTTTGTCTTTTATAGTATATATAAAAATTCCTTTCAGATCTATAGGGGCATTCTTTAGAACAGCATGTGGTGAAGCACTAGGTGGAG
>JBBKCR010131039.1:0-23036 GCA_037577295.1 Ladigesia roloffi | reverse complement strand
GATAGATAGATAGATAGATAGATAGATAGATAGATAGATAGATAGATAGATAGATAGATAGATAGATAGATAGATCTTACCTCTCACACATAAGTAAAGGATCAAGACCACGCAACCTGACCTCCACATATCTGCAGTATTTGCCAAAAGCAGCCTCCCCTCTACCTCTTCTTATACACTGTCAAGTTCATTGAATACCTATCTGCCCACTACTTTTGTTCCTCATCTGAATAGCTCATTGCTCATAATGTTCTCTTCTTCCTCCTCCTTATTTTAAGTGATCACTCACCTGACTTCCCTCATTCAGCCTTTTATGTCCATGTCAGTGGTTATGTTTTTAAGGTAAGTAGAGGTTATGCAATTACCTGGTGAGAAAGAATTTCAGGTGTTTGACAAAGAAAAAACAGGGTGAAAATGTGCTGAAACCTTGAGGAGTCAAAGTACAACTGGACCACATTACCAAATGTGATATGAAGTGAATAAAACAATGGTTCAGTTTGTTGAAAAACATGCTATTTCTTGAGTTGTCTTAAAGTGGTCACACAAGGTTTTTCAATTTTTTAAGCAACCAGGAACTCTTCTTCCCTGGTGATGCTCAAACACTCATAGTTTCATATTTCAGATAGAGAATAGGTGCAACTCCCGCCTGCAACAATAAAGGAAGCACATTTCTGGAAAATCCATCACAGTCTATTGTACACTGATTTCTATAGAATTCTGAACGTGTTCTCTACTAGCCCATAATAGCCAATCCCCAAAACCTTCCTTGAATGCTGCAATGAATCAGCGAAAAACAACAATGAGTTTCAATTGTTATAACACTGCATATAAGACACTCCTGTTACTGGAGTGTATGTCTGGAGTGCTGCACAGAACTGACTAGGCTGGAGGACTCTAAAGCCACTGGCAAAAATTACACAGCTTTTTGGGTTAATCACCTATTTTAAAAATGTCATTTGTTCTTATTTGTCACACAAATTTCTCATGTACTAGAATGTTTTATTGCACATATAGAATTCGGTATGTAACCTCTCATGGTAAAGTTATCAATTGCTATATAATGCTGTTTGCCTTTTTGAGTTTATCAACACACATAAAAATGAGTTGCCGCAGACCTGTGAAGCCATTTGCATTTATACCCATTCATTTTATATCTAGTTATGTCCCATGCACGACCACGTAACACGTCAAGAGCGGCGTGTTGTCTTTCTAACCAACCTCAATCTACTGTTTGAGTTTCAGCCAGACGGCTACTCCAGTGAACGAGCGAAGATCGCGCTGCTCGTCTCCCTCCTCATCAGGCAGGCAGCTGAGTGGGCTACAGCGGTCCTTAGGAGCAACATTGAGGAATGTTATCGTTATTGCCAATTCACCAAGCTCCTAAAGGCCGCGTTTCAAAACCCCGACAGCGAGGTGGAAGTGGCTTTGCCATCTGCGGCAGGGCGACCGTCCAGTGAGTCAATACACCACAGAATTTCACACCCTCGCTGCGCAGGCTAATTGGGGCGATCCCACTCTCTGGATGGCGTATTACGAGGGGCTTTCTGCTTGCCTTAAAGATCTCCTCATTGGATGAGAGATGCCTGACACCCTAGAAGAGCTGATTCAACTGTGCCAGCGGATCGATGCTCGCATCAGCTCTCATCCTCAAGCAGCTCCACGTACCCTGCCGCCAACACCGACTACGCCACCATTTCGGGTTGTCACTTCTGTCTGAGGCCCATGCCGAAGCTGGGGAACCCATGCCGATGGGGCGTGCCTCGCTGAGTCAGGCTGAGCAGACCTGCCGCTACAAGGAGGGGCTCTGCGCTTACTGCGCAACCCCAGACCATCACAGAGCCATCTGTCCACTCCGGCTGGGAAACGCCAAGACCCAGTGAAGATGAGGAGGTCTTCATCTGGGTTGTCCACCACCTACTCCACCGACCAACGTTTCCCGGCCCCTGATTCACGCACACTTCCTGCACAGCCACAGACAGGTCAGTGTGGATGCTTTTGTTGATTCAGGAGCTGCTATTTTATTGACCTTAATTTTGCTGTTAAGCTGGGTGTGCAAATGGAGGCGTTATCCTGACCGCTTCGAATCACAGCCATAGACAGTCGTCCCCTTCATCACAGCCCCATTACTTCTCGTATGTGCCCCCTCCAACTCACCATCGGCCAGCACGTCGAGAAGATCACCTTTCTCGTCACTCACCTCACCTCACCTCCCAACATTCTCGGTTACCCTTGGATGTTCCATCACAACCCTCTGATTTCCTGGACACAGAGCCGGATTCTTCAATGGGGGATGACATGTCAGGAGCTCTGTCTCACGGCGGCGGTCCGGACATGTTCAGGGGAGACCCAGGACCCCGAAGTTGACCCCTCTACTATACCGGAGGCGTTTCGGGAGTTTACAGAGGTCTTCAATAAGAGTCGAGCAATCCACCTGCCTCCTCACCGGCCTTACGATCTCGCCATCGACCTCCAACCTGGTACGTCTCCACCCCGTGGCCGCCTTTAAACACTCTCCAAAGAAAAACACAAAGCTATGGAGGAGTATGTCACAGAGGAACTCCGCCAGGGAACTCTCCGACCATCATCTGCTGCCGCGGCCATGGGGTTCTTCTTCGTGACGAAAAAAGTCGGTGGATTTCGTTCTTGTGTCGACTATCAGGGCCTCAACAAAATCACCATCATGGACCGTCATCCACTCCCGTTAACCAACACTGCCCTGGACGCTCTCTCTGGTGCCACCATCTTCACCAAGCTGGACCTCCGCAATGCCTACAACTTGGTCCACGTCAGAAAGTGTGACGAGTGGAATACGGCCTTCATAACTCCTACCGGCCAGTATGAGACGCTGGTAATGCCTTTCGGAGTGTGCAATAGTCCGGCAGCATTTCAACGGCTGATAAACGACGTGATCCGGGAGATGCTGGTTCGCTGGGTCTTTGCCTATCTCGATTACCTCATCTATTCTAAGATGGAAGAAGAACATCACCAGCATGTTTGAGCAGTTTTAAAGAGGTTGCTGGCCCACCAACTGTCCTGCAAGTTGGACAATTGCACTTTCCACCAGCACTCCACCACATTTCTGGGGTTTGTAATCTCCCCTCAGGGTGTGGCCATGGAGCCCCAGATGCTGGCCCCTACTCACTACGCTTAAACAGCTCCAGCATTTCCTGGGGTTTGCTCATTTCTATCGATTCTTTATCCGGGGCTTAAATGTAGTTGCAGCACCTTTAACTGCTCTCACCCGACCAGCCAAATCCACCTTCAGTCTCACTCCCGATGCCATCACCGCTTTTCACTGCCTCTGTCACCTTTTCACCACTGCTTCAATACTTCTCCACCCGGACATTGCCAACCTGTTCCTTGTGGAAGTGGATGTCTCCAATGTGGGTGTAGGAGCCATTCTCTCCCAACGTGGTCCAGACCACCAACTATACCCCTGTAGTTTCTTTTCCAGAAAATTCTCTCCTACTCAGCAGCGATACGGAGTAGGGGACCGCAAGCTTTTGGCCATCAAGTGGGCTCTGGAAGAATGGTGTCACTAGCTTCAGGGCGGCCATGATCTTTTCCTCGTCTAGACCGATCACCAAAATCTTATAGGCATACGGCAGGCAAAGCAATTGAACCCCCGGCCGGCATGGTGGGCCTTATTTTATCGAGGAATTCAATTTCGACATCTCGTATCGTCCAGGGTCAAAGAACACCAAGGCCTCTCCAGGATGTACCAGGCCGACGAACCCCAGACAGAAACCGCGCCTATCATCCCGGGGGATCTCGTTGTTTCACCCCTCCAGTGGGAGTTGGAAGACAAAGTACGCCAGGGGCAGACCTTGTAACCTCCACCGGACAATACTCCCGCTGGAAGTCTGAGGACTGAGGTTCTCCAGTGGGGCCACTCTTCTGCTATTGCTGGCCATCTTGAAGTCAATCGCGCCATCTCTCTCCTCCAACGAGCCTTCTGGTGGCCTGGGATGGCTTCTGATGCAAGAGGTTTTGTCCGGGCCTGTGCGTTGTGTGCCAGGGCCGAGACATCTAATCAACCCACTCAGGGCCCCCTCCTTCCTCTTCTGGTTCCCCGCCGTCCCTGGTCCGACATCGCACTGGACTTCATAAACGGTCTACCTGAGTCGGACAACAAGTCACCCTCACAATAGTAGACCGGTTCTCCAAGGCCGTGCACCTGGTTGCTCTATCGGGGCTCCCCTCAGCAAAAACTACCGCCCAACTCGTTGTGGAACACGTAGTCCAATTGTATGGGTTCTGTCTCAGACAGAGGGCCCCAGTTCGTGGCCAGGTTCTGGAAGGCCTTCTGCCACCTGATCAAGGTCTTCTGCAGCCTCTCCTCTGGTTACCATCCTCAGACCAATGGTCAGACGGAGCGGACCAACCAACAACTGGAGTGCTTCCTTCGGTGCTTCGTCGCCGATCGCCAGCGCTCCTGGGCCCGCTACCTTGTTTGGGCCGAGCTGTCACACAACCTGCTCACATCTTCAGCTACGGGGATGAGTCCATTCGAGGTATGCCATGGTTTCCAGCCTCGAACATCAAGAACCAGAGGTTGATGTACTAACATCCCAACTGTTGGTCCGCCGGTGTCAGCGGTGAGGTTAGGATAGTGCTTACCGTGCCATCATTAAGGCCAACCAACGATACTCCACACAGCACCTCCGCCGACACCCACCGGGATGACTGTTCCTTTTAGGTGACAGGGTTTACCTCTCCACCCAGAACCTCCGTCTGCACACTGAATCCTGTAAACTCTCCCCCAGATACATTGGACCCTACAGGATCAACCCAGTCACCTATCGGCTTTAGCTGCCTGCGTCTCTCCGGATCCATTCCGTGTTCCACCAGTCTCAACTGAATCCCTTCATCACTTCACCTCTGGCTCCCACCAGAAGAGTTTTGACGCATGCTTCCCTCTTCTTTTGAGCGGCGGAGGCTCAAGATGAGCCATGCTTGAAGCCCTGAGAGGACAAGAAGAGATACATTGTTTGACCATTCTTGGCTTTGAAAGCAAGAGTTAAAGACTTGAATTTAACTCAAGCATTTACAGGGAGCCAGTGAAGGTTCTGTAAAAAGGGTGTGGTGTGAGTGAGCTTAGGAATTTTGAAGACCAAACTTGCGGCTGCGTTCTGAATAAGCTGAAGTGATTTAGTTACCTTCTGGGGAAGTCCAGTTTGGAGATGACAAGAGACTGAACTAGAATCTGCCTAGCTTTTGTAGTGAGGAAGGGTCGGATTCTTTTGATGTTGTAAAGAATGTATCTGCATGTTCTGGAAATCTGGTCTACCTGTGATAAGAAAGACAAATCTTCATCAAAAGTAACACCAAGATTTCTTACCTTCTTAGAAGGGGCGATAATTGCAAGATCATGGCTTGGTGATGGGCTCCCTTGAATGAAGTGGAGCTCAGTCTTGCTGGGGTTCAGTTTGAGGTGGTGGGCTGCCATCCAGGAGGAGATGTCGGCCAGTCAGTCAGAGATGCTGGAAGAGGCCTGGTTGTCACTGGAAGGAAAAGAGAGAATGAGTTGTGTGTCATCTGCATAAAGGTGAGAACCAGTATATAAGGAGAAAAGATGTGGTCCTAGGATCAAGCCCTGTGGAACACCAGTTGAAAGACTACATGGAGAAGACTGGGAGCCTTGCCATACTACCTAGTACCTCCGGTCACCATCGTCAAAAAATCCTTCTTTGGAAAGATTAAACATTTTCACAAAGCATTTCCAGTGAAGTTGTTGAGGTGGATTGTGGAGAAATAAATAAAAAGAACAAAAATATATACTACTGAGTTATTTTCTACACTGCACCACAAACCAAGCAATATGACAGTCTTAGTGAACCTATTTTAAAAGAAATGTACAGAAAAAAATATAACAAATACAAACTTGGAAAATTATATGGTATAAACTTTTAAATAAAACTTTATGGTAGCAACATACCATTCCATCCAGATTACATTACTGATCAGTATATTATAGCTCTTGCAAATGTCTAACTCTTGTTTATCCTATATTTGATGATCCAACATTTTACAGCCCTAAGATGTTTACAACCACTGTGATCTGATGTCAGATTTGATACCAAAGCAAATTTTCAAATGGCTTCAGAGTCCATGCATTAATGTGTCAGAGCTACATACATAGATATCTACATGTACATGTATACGCAGATCAACTTATGCCATGTTTCTGAATTTATATTTATGTGTGTGTTTGTGTGTGTGTGTGTGTGTGTGTGTGTGTGTGTGTTTGTGTGTGTGAATGTGTGTAAGTATATTTCTTACTTTTGGATGATTCATACTTTGTTTATTTACCACTTTTGACAGTAAACACATTTTTCACCATGTTGGGAGTGGTTTGTCTCAAGTCATGCCAATAAATCTAAGTGAAATTGAAATTAAATTTACTGAGAGCTGGTTACTAGAATACCAATATTATCTCCACATTCTTAGAATATCTGCTTTTAACCAAGTTAGGGCTAGTTCAGTTTCACACCTTTAGAAACCCTGTCAATGAGGGGAAAAAAAGTCAGAGATTAATACACAAGTAAAGGAAAATAGTAAAGAGGGTTAGGAATAAAGTTTTCCCCTGTGTTTCTGTGGGTGGTCTGTTTTTTCACAGAAATATTGATCTTGGTGAGCGTCTTGGTACTCTTCTTATTCAGAGTTGACGAATATAGTCGGACACCTACAAGGAATATGTAAAATATTAATGAGGTTCTGTACACAACAACTGACCTCATGCAGTTTGCTTTTTTAAATATTTCCAAGCAGAGGCAATTCTGAATATTAGGGTGCCTCAAGGCCACCCACCTTAAGCAATATGTCAGTTGTTCTGATTGGGGTAAAGTTGAATAAATGCTAAGAGACTGGCGATAAAGAATAATTAAGCATATGCAGGAAATGTAATATACATGAAGTGACTCAGGTGAACTTCTTTTCACTAGAAAAATCTCAGGTTTCACTTTTGAAAAAAATAAATATCTGCAACCATCCTGGGGCCAAAGTAATAATGCTTAAACTTAATGTTTGTGTTACTGAGTGTTGCAAAATGAGGCAAAAAATGTTCAATCAGCCAGACGTGTTTGAGGTCTTCTTTAGCCTATTTATTTAGGTCTGCAACAGTTCTACAAGTAGCAAGGAATTGTGGTTCATACTCCATCAGTTAGCAAAGTGCATTATCACACATTTGTTTTCCAGTTATTCGGTTTTTCCAGTTATGTTTTTGTTACTAATAAAGATTAGAAAGCTGTACTCCAATATAAACTTTAATTAGCTAAAAGCAGCAGCCACCTTGTAGCCCGACTTTAAACATTTTTATGGATATACACACATACACACAAAATTTTTGGTACCCTTGAATTTTTTCCAGAAAATCAAATATTTCTCACAGAAAAGTATTGCATTAACACATGCTTTGCTATCCACATGTGTATCCCCTTTGTGTGTATTGGAAGAAAACAAAAACAGGAGGGAAAAACAGCAAATATGACATATCAAACAAAAAAAATGGGCTGGACAATATTATTGGCACCCTTAAGTTAATATTTGGTTGTACACCCTTCGGAATAAAAAACTGAAATCAGTCTCTCCCTATAACCATCAATAAGGTTCTTACACTTCTCACCTGAAATTTTGGACTACAAACTGTTTCAGGTCTCTCCTATTGGAAGGGCAACTTTTCCCTACAGCAATTTTAAAATCTCTCCTCAGGTTTTCAATGGGATTTAAATATGTTCTCATTGTTGGCCACCTCAGTATTCTCCAGCAATTTGTTCCATCCATTTCTGGAGCTTTTTGAAGTATGTTGGGGTCATTGCCCTGCTGGAAAGACTCAAAATCTTGGACACAAACCCAGTTCTCTGACAATGAGCCCTACAATGTGGCCCAAATCCTTTGGTAATCCTCAGATTTAATGATGCCTTGCACACAGTCAAGACACCCACTGCCAGAGGCAGCAAAATAACCCCAAAACATCATTGAACCTCAACATGTTTCATTGTAGTTACTGTGTCCTTTTCTTTGTATGCCTCTTTCCAGTAGACTGATGTGCTATACCAAACAGCTCTATCTGGGTCTCATCTGTCCACAAGACATTTTCCGAGAAGGAATTTGGCTTACTCAAAGACATTTTGGCAAACTTTAGTCTTGTTTTTTATGTCTCTGGGTCAGCAGTGGGGTCCTCCTGGGTCTTCTGCCATGGCGTTTTTTAACTCAAATGTGGACAGATAGGTCATGCTGACACTGATGCTTCCTGAGCCTGCAGGACAGACTGAATTTCTTTGGAACTTGTATTAGGCTGCTTATTCACCATCCCGACTATACTGGGTTGCAACCTTCCATCAATTTTTCTCTTCCGTTCATGCCCTGGGAGATTAGCTGCAGTGCCATGGGTTGCAAACTTCTTCAAATTGTTGCGCACTTTGGACAACGGCACATCTAGATCTCTGGAGATGAACTTGTAACCTTGAGACTGTTGGTATTTTGTCCACAATTTTGGTTCTCAGGTCCTCACACAGTTCTCCTTTCCTCTTCCTTTGTCCATGCTTAGTGTGGCCCATACAGACACACAATGCAAAGACTAAGTGAGCTTAATTCCTTTTTATCTGCTTTCAGGTGTGATTTTAATATTGCCCACACCTGTTACTTACCCCAGGTTTATAGTTTATAGGAGCATCACATGCTTGGAACAATCTTATTTTTCCACAGTTATGAAGGGGTACCAATAATTATGTTCAGCCCATTTTTGGAGTTTTGTGGGACATTATGTCAAATTTGCTTTTCTCCTTTCTGTTTTTGTTTTGTTCCAATACACATAAAGCAAATAAACATGTGAATAGCAAAACTTGTGTTAATTCAATACTTTTCTGTGAGAAATATTACATTTTCTGGAAATTTTTCAGGGTTACCAACAATTTTGTCCACGTGTGTATGTGTCATATAATGCCAGAAACAACACAGGTTTATGTTGATATGTAGTTTACACAGTGCTTACTGGCAGGGTATCTACTTCAGTTACATTTTAGCAACATTAGCCTTACAGCTGTAATGTAAATCTAATGAACCTGCCTTGGGTTATTTATATTTGCAAACTGCCTCATCAATAGGATCAAATTGACAAGTGATCAATGCATTGCCAAGTTTTCTGTTCCTAATTATTTCATTTCAGGAGCTGAGGCAGCTTATTTTCCGTTTCTCTGATGCATAAAAGGAATATTCAGCGACCTGAGCCTGGCTCACCCAGTGCATGGAGCAGAACAACATCAAGACCCTGAACTGCAGTAACAGACTGGCCATGTTGCAGAGTTAGCTGGACAAAGCCTCGAAACTGTCCATGATCTGGGTTAGTGAAAATGCTCTACTGCTAAGCCTAATTTAATTCAAGCTGATTTTTTGCACTGTTACAATGACCTCTTTGTAGTTATCAAGTTTTGTAGTAGTGGCAGTATGATCTATGCAACATTTCTTTACCACTGGTCTGAGTGGTTCACAAAGCACCCTCTAGTGGTCTGTGGGCTCCTACTCTGAAAAGGCAGTGGTCTGTGGAGGAAGTGGTTGTAGTGAAAAAATAAAGAAGTTTTAATATCATATTTTTCTTATTTTGTTTAATATACTAGAACTACAAAGAAGTATTTTGACCAATGCAATGTTCTTAAATTATAAACAATATACATTTCAATATAGATAAACAAATAAAAAACATAGTAGGAGTATTAAATTTTTACACAAGTGAAGGATTCTCACCCTTTCCTTAAGACTGAATCTCATACTTTTTTTTACTGTTCTGTGTTGATTTTTAAGGAAAATCTGCAAAGCAAACAATGGAAAACATAAATAAAAATATATTAGAGAAAAAAAGAGAGTACTTTTAAAAACCTAATGTCAGATCCTGCATTATGGAGGACTCAAAGTGGGTCTACATACAAAACACAGCAGCCAAAAAGATCTTGTCACTGGGTATGATCAAAACAGCAATTTTGAATATCTATCAAACCATGTGTAAGAAGGCAAACATCAGTTGTCTTTGCCAATACCAAAATTAAACTCAGCATTTTTCTGCATTGCTTTTTTACTATCAAGTTTTTTACTTTTTATTTTTTTACTTTGTGAATTTAATTGAAACTGTGAGACTAATGTTGCTCACAAACATTGGAAAACAACAGTCATGCAGACTTCTCTCAACGCGTCTCATGTTTTAATCAGTTATGAACTGTAACACTACATACTAAGCAAAGGATGTTCCTTAATTATTTTGCACGAGAGACCGTGTATGTGCTGGTTCATTCATCCACCTATAATTTTATCCTAACCAGGGTTGCAGGTTAGCTGGAGTCTAAATTGCTGTTCTGAGGGTGAAAGGCAGGGAAACCAGTCCAGCACAGGGCCAGATTATTGTAATTATATTATATATAATCACATTTGCACATGCAAAAATGGCAAATGTTTTTCTCTGTACTATAATTTCTGACTATTGCCAACTACATGGGTAGCATTTCTCAAGGCTTCCTCAAGGCTTATTAATGATTTCTGTGTTTGTGTTTATCCATCATGTTACCTTCCTCGTCCTATTTTCCCTTTAGCCACTACCAGCATAATTGTTTCTCCAGTGTATTTGTTCGTGTCCAAAAAAGACAGTTAGCTTATCCAGGCTTCAAATAAGAAGTGAAGTTTAATTATGCTCATAGATCCATTGATCATTGACTTTTTTGTTTTCTTTGCCATCCAGTGTAATATCGAAAGTCTTTACCAACACCAAAATCAGTTAATCATTTTTCTGCATAGCTTTTTGCTGTCTAGTTTTTACATTGAAAGAATCACAACAGAAAATATAGCCTGGAAATATATACCACATTCCATATGAAAATATTTTGAAGGGCTGATCTTCAACCGGTCTCTGTCTGTAAATCATTAAAACATAAAATAAAACATCATTGGTCAGCCTGTAAATCTGAAGGTAAGATGTTAAAATTATGGACAAACTAAGTTTAAAAAAGTGAGGCTTGTAAGAAACATCACTTTTCAGCAGGTGATTTCAAGCTCAGGACCAAAGCAACACGGAAGTGACTAAAGTAAAAAATAAGTTAAAGTCCAGATTGCAGTCCAGTCCAGAGTCTGTGGTTTGCAGCTTCATCCAAACACCCTGGACAACCTGGAGCAAATGATTGGCTGTAACCCATTTCCAAAAACACTGGTGAAAACACAGCTGTTATTTCAGCCAAAGATTGTTCTGAGCACTAGCCTGACAAGCTGAAAATTTTTGCAAGATACTTTTTATTAAAACTGTTGAAAATAGTGATGTACTTTAGGAGATTTTACTAAAATGTCTAAAAGTTATTTTGCACAAAAAAAAACCTGTCTGTGCTAGTGTCATTCATAATGCAAACAAATCTGAAGATTCATGAGGGGGCTTACAATTATTGCAAAGCCCTGCCAGACGAGAATACAAGTATCAGTCTGAACCTTTCACAGACTCAAATGCCAAACACGTTATGTTGTTCTTTCCTTTAAATTGTCACCCATATTTTTTATTGTTCTATTTAATAATTATTATAATTATAATTATAATAATAGTAATACTACTACTACTACTACTACTACTACTACTACTACTACTACTACTACTACTACTACTACTACTAATAGTAATAATAATAATAATAATAATAATAATAATAATAATAATACTTTTAATAATAATAATAATAATAACAACAATAAGAATAATAACAACAATAATAATAATAATACAAATAATGAACAAAACCACCACCAACAACATTTTTTTTAGAAGTATTGTTTAAATTATATATTTAAATTACGTATTCTTTTGTTCACATAAAAACAAAGAGGCACACCTAAAATCTACACCTGTATATAAATGCAAAGAAAATGAACACATCAGTAACATTTAAACAAACCATATGTCTGGGCCTTATTCTAACAGCTACAAAAATATTTTGCATGTATTTATTTGATTGATGTTTATTACCATTAGAATGTATTTAGGATGTTTTTTTTCGTTCATTAAAATAAAGGATGTACCTTGTCCTAGCCAGGAGGGGGCGAAAGAGACGCATAATGAAAATATACTGGAACTGTGTACACTGAACCACAATGTTTTCTTTTTACTGTCAGTGTGTTTTGACTTTTTAAAATAAATTAGGACCACTGAACAATTTCTGTGTCCAGTACACTCAGCTGTACTTCAGATCTCACCACAGAATTAAAAAAAATCATACACAGCTCATCAGGCTCTCCTTGAATCTCATTGGCCATGGAGCAACAAGAAGCTCATTTACAGAAATAGAACCCTTTATTATGTCTTTATTTCTGTCTAAGAATACAGAGATGCACACCCACACACACGTATGCACTTGGGTTTTTGTGGGTTATCTTAACCCTTGGAACCAAAATCTTTGAGCTCTTTTCAAGAAATGCTTTTTTTGCATAAAAAAACAACAAAATACTTTTCTGACATAAGGCTCCAAATTGGCTCAAAAATTATAATTTATTTTTATCAGCTTGGGGACCTGTTATGAACGTAATAATTCATAACACAAAGACATTCAGACACACATCTATATTACTTTATTTTATAACCTCAGCAAGCAACAGGAATATTTTGGCTCTCTTAAAAATTTAAATTGTGATAAAAGCAATTAATTAATTTCTATTTGGTCCTCACAAAAAGATAATCACACACACCAACAAGCTGGAATATCCAAACAAACAATCTTAAATAAACCCAGTTGATGCTGCGTCCAAACACATATATAATGCTGTGTGGAGACGTTGGGAAAGCAGATGTCCTCTGCAGTTTTAATCAAAAAAAGATTAATGAGTGCTTGATGTGCCTCCAAATATTCAAGCTGCTGGTACCCGGCCTTCAACTTACCACATATGTCTCAACGAGAGGAGGGAGTGCTTTTTGGTGGCGGAACTGTCATCCAGGTAACCTGAGCTATGTCTGACTTTACAGGCGTGTGCAAATGTTTGGCAACTCCTGGTGAAATGGCATGTTTTGTACAGAAAAGTGCAACCTCAACAGCAGTGATTGTCAACTGGCGGCCCGCGGGCACATCCGGCCAGTAACAGCTATCCATCTGGCCCCCCGATGGAAAATGGATTGACATCTATGGAGCTAGATTGCTAGATTCTGCCCTTGCCCATGGAAATGTTCTGAGTGGGAGTTAACATTTCTGATATTGCTGAATCAGAAATAGCCTAGTGAGGAGGGAAAAGTATGTCCCTACATTTAGCTGTACTGAGTTAAGACCGATCAGTGTGTATGTAAGTGTCAGAAATCAAGCACGAGCAGAGTGACTACAGGAATTTCACCCTAATGATCCGTCAAAGACTCACAGGTCTCTTCACACAAAAAAGTGGGAGGCGTGAATCCAGTTATTCTAAATTTATTTCAATTGTAAAATGAATACCCAAAAGAAAACTACAAATCAAACCACAGTAGGAGCAACATTTTTCTTAGCGCAGGAAAGTTGACAGGGCAAGGGGGAAACCTAACACTACACACCACTCCTAAAGGAACCACAATCCCTGTGCACACCACCTGACATTTCAATACACCACCAGTGCAGGGACACCACCCAAAATATGACCCTCACCAGCTTGACGGCCAAACAGCTCCCGCCCAAAAAAAGAAAACAATCTAAAACAACAGTAATAAATACCTGCCAAAATGTAGGATAATAATATCTAAACAAAAGAAATATAGCAACAATTTTAAATAATGATCACATCAAAAAAAGACCACATAACAAAGGAAACAACCAACTACACAGAATCAAAACCAAATCACAAGAGACTAAAGAGCAATGCCAAAAAAACAGCCAGGGTGAGGGCCCTTGAGGAGAGGCTTGAGGAAATGCACATTATGGGAAAACAGTCATATTGATGCGAAGTTCAGCTCTTTTCAGAGAGCCAGCTTTTTTCTGCTCCCAAATGGTTATTTGCTTATTATCACTCATAGCCTCATATTTTTGTGTTTGTGTGTTGACAAAAAGGGAGCATCTCTCACTGGATGGGAGTTGGCCCTTCTGATACCTTACAAAGCATCGGCTCATCTGATTCACTACAAAGAATCCACTCTCAGTAGCAGGCTTGACAGAAATAAGCTAATAAAAGGAAGAATTTACAGCTAAGTAGTGTGATAAGGTTTTAAAAAAGACAACAGCTATTATTAGTTATGTTCTTTTCTGAGCACTTCAAAAGATATATAATTGTGTTCATGTTTACTTAATAAAAATCCCATTTACTGTATACCTGCACCTCATTTTTTCCACTTTCATCATAACATTACGCATTGCTTAAGTGCTTAATTACAATGTAACTTATGTCTGCAAATATTCAGTCATATGACAGATAGAAGTAGAAGATTAAAGGAGGTTCAGATAAAGGGTACTGTATTGAAAATAACCAAAATAACCAAACGTGAACTAGTTCATTTTTTAGCTGTGAACCTCATTTAAAAAAAAAAAAGAAATTTGAATGGACTGTATTTTTGACTAGTACTTTTTCAGTGTGAGGTGGCACAACACTGAGTACAGGAAAGAGTCTGTTAACACTAACAAAGGCAAAAAACAATGAAAACAAAATGAGTTTATCAAACAACAATATGTTAATTTAGATACTACATTAATTGTATTTTATTTTATGAAAGCATCTGGCCCTCACAGTATCTGCCGAGGAAAACTTCTGTACATTTAACTACACAATTATTTGCTAATTATTTCCCCATGCAGAGGTTATATTTTGTATTATACTTACTTGAAATTTTGGCAAATTGTAATGTAATATAATTATTTCAAAGGATTTAGACAAAATTCCCCCCCAAACATCTTTGATGTACTGAACGATATGGAATAATATGAAGTATGTATTGAATTATATATAGTGAATGGACTTGGACACACAAAGAGATGCCAGGCCATTTACTCAAGAACAACTTTGCTTCACACAGATCATAATGTTCTGAAATGAGGGAATGTAATAAGTGCCGCACACACCATGGCTCCCATGACCATCCCATTCTTTGGGTGAGTATAACTTGTTGAACAGGTAGACCCACTTATGACAAAAGCAGAATTTTACACAACATGTTAATTTACATTAATGCTAATCATAGAGCACTGTTGGAGACGAAAGGACCTGCAGGTTCTGAGCATTAAATGTGGCCTAATTATAGTCCCTGACATTTGGTACAGATACCAATCCATCTTCCCCCTCATGTTCGTTTCCCTCCTGAAGGTCAAAAGGTTTTAAATAAAATATTAAGGGAAGATTATTAGGTCATGAGCCAGGTGATACCTGCCTTCACACAGACTGCATGCTGGGGCACAGCCAAGCACTGCCAGTATCTCGAGGAAATTATCAATTATCCATTGGTTATAACAGCACAGCAAAATCGGCTGTTGTGTCACAAAATCAAAGAGACAAAACAATAAAGAATTTCATTCATCAGCACAGTGAACAGAAAAAGTAAAAGTTGCTCCTGTGATAAGAAGGTTCTGAGTTTGATAGTACCATTGAGAAAGATATGGTCCTCACACTGTTAACTAGGTGCAGCGTTGTCAGCTGCCCACTGCTTCATTTGTTGAATGGGTTAAATGCAGAGAACATGTTCACAGTGTGTGCTGTTGTTTACCATAGACACTAATTTGGACTAAATAATTTTGGTGCTGGAAACTAATGCACAACACCAATATTAACTAAGTAAGTAAGTAAGTAAGTAAGTAAAGCTTCATTGTCTTCTCAGCCAAATACATAGCGAGACAAAATGTCATCCCTCTGGACTGTAGGTGCAACATAGAACACAACAGAAAAGCAATCTTTTTCTCTTTTAAAATTAATATTACACAGAAACAAGATCTTTCACTTACAATGAACAAAACCAAGTTCACCAAACAAATTTCTCTCCATATTGCATTCACGCGAATTTGAAAACCAATCCATCTCAGACAACAACGTATTACAACACCTTCACAGACATGCGCATTACAGCAGTCTGTGGGGCTTATTTTCTTTATTTCAATAGATAGGACGTGTTAAAATCAGTCTGTGATGTACTATGGATTTAGATAGTTTAGTTTTAGTAAGAACTGATTTTAAAAAGCTGGCAATGTTAGCTGCTGTTAGCATCACTAGTCACATTTGCTACACTAGCTAACGACAACTAACAATGCCGTGCATGCCTGCATGCCATAGTGAGACACCGAAAAGAGCTTTGTGAAGTTTTCTTTAACACGAGTAATTTGTTTTAATTATTTACTTTAATTAATTTATAAAGTATAAATAGAGAACTTCGTAGTGAGTTGTAGCCGTCAAGGTAAAATTAGTTATAGCAGTCAAGATAAAATGAGTTTGCCCAACAAACTTGCTATAGTTGCCCCTCCTCCCTTCAAGCCATTTCAACCTTGCTTCATTTACTACCCTAACATGTTGCCTTACGCGCTTATATTGATTTAATATTGTCACTTGTAAGCTACATATAGGAAACAAGTAATTTTACAAAAATTATTACAATTCACAGAGTTTGCAGCAAATATGCTACTTGTGGATTATTTAAAAGATCATAATGTTTTTTGATTCTGTGTTTTAGAAGTGGATTGCATATGTGAGCTCCTCAAGAGTTGCTGTTCAAACATTGTCTCCTTCGACACAAGACTAGTTCTCACTGGAGTGGCATTCATACAGACTGTGTATGTGTGTTTATAACTCCTGGTGCATTATACTCACACCTGTCAAGATCACACAGAGACACAGACAATCCACCAAATTCTACATTTCAGTGTGAATTATGTGATTTTAAAGAGATTTTAATTGAAAATAGTTTTGAAAGCCTCTTGGACAGCATTTAAAGAATCGAGAAACTGTGCGATGTCCTTTTAATACTTCTCATAGAAGTCGAAATCATAAAAATTGCGCACTTAAAGATTTTCGAGCTGTAGAAAGAAGCAACACTTTAGATTAGGCAAGTGATGGTGAGCAAGTTGATTTTGAAGCAGGATTAAAAGATTGTGTAAGAGCAGGTGAGGTTGAAGAGATTGAGAAAAATTTGGATAGCGAGACCCTTACGCACAAATTGGATTCTCTCTTTCTATCAATGCAAACAGTGTTGCATATTTCTAGAAGTACAATTCAGACTCTTGTAGAGGATTTGCATAACCTTCTGTGTTTCTAGTATTGAAACAATAAAAGATCCTTTCAAGACATGAAATTGAAGTAAATGATTTGGTTTTGCAATAAATTTCCAGTGCTTTTGTAAGTTATTCACTCCTGTGTACGGCAAAGAAAGGTTGTCTTTCAACAGACCACCGGAGGAACTTATATTTCAGTGAACATTTTTCTGTAATTGAACCCACAGATTATCTTTATAACACCGCTGATAAAACACTTTTGTTTATGTATCAGTCAATAAGGTACTTCAGCAGTTTTGATGTTAAGCGATATGGCTATGAAAAATTTCTTGAGCCACTGATTAAAGATATAAAGCATCTAGAACAAGAGTGAATATATTTCACAGAATGTTTGTTAAGAATTGTTTGTAAGTAATTTTGTGTGCGCTGATAACCTTGGAGCACATAGTCTTGCAGGGTTTTGTGAAAGCTTTACAGTTGAATTTCTGACGATCTTGTTTACTGAGTAAGGACCAAATTGCCACAGCTAATGTAGATGATTTCCAATTGATAGATATTGATGGACATGAAAATTGAGCACTCTTATGCTTGTTTCCTTTTATTATTGGGTTCAAGGTACCAGAGCATGAGCCTGCTTGGGAGATTTTAATGGACTTGAAAGAAAATATTGAAAGTGTTGTTTGGATGATGAGGTTTGAGGCTAAGTACAGCTTTTTAAAAAAGGTGACACCAGCAGATGTTGGTGTACCATTAAGATAGCCAAAACCTTTTCAAGTCAAAGCTTTATGTGGGGAAAAAGTGAAAGTGTTCAAAGTTTCAGAATTGGATGCATCACTCAGGTGCCATATAGAAGAGAAATACCCACATCTAACCAATGTGTCTAAAATGATTCACCTGCATGGTACACAGTATGCAGAGGACATAATTTTGTCTTCTGGGCAGTGCAGTGGATTACCAGAATTCCATAAAATTGTATTAATTCTTGTCAACACAAAGGAAGTGACATTCATTTGTAAAAGGCTTGCTTCATGTTACATCTCAGATCTTATGAACTTGTTGAACATCACA
The DNA here is from genome assembly GCA_037577295.1 of Ladigesia roloffi. Lineage (NCBI taxonomy): Eukaryota > Metazoa > Chordata > Actinopteri > Characiformes > Alestidae > Ladigesia > Ladigesia roloffi. The sequence continues at coordinate 4,818 of JBBKCR010131039.1, read as the reverse complement.
TTTCAGAAATTGCAGCCGCTGCTTCCAGATGCGCTGATGGATTATCATCCTCTACAAGCATATAAAGTCAGTGGGAAATTGATGGTGACTGCAAGGACATTCCTCCTCATTTAAAGCAACTAAAATGGTGTGTTACCAGCAGTTTACACTATAATTGGTCTTTAATTGTCAGTCACATTATAGTAATGCTGAATCTTTCTTTTTACCCTCTGTTTCCAGACTTTGATACTTTGTGTAGTCCTGTCTCCCAAAGAAGCCAGACGACTTCAACTGGCAGAACAACCAGAATCTGTAGATCAACCTATTGAGATACTTAAAGAGAGACTCAAGCTTGAGAGCAATTTCACCTTCCAATTTGAAGATCGTGATTTTGGACATTCTTTATGCCAGTTAACCACAATGTCTGAACTGCATATCTCTTCGGCCTTTTGCAATTCAGATAAACTTTTTTGTGCTTGGGTCTTGATGCTTACAGCATATCAGATCTCTGAAAGTAAAACTTTTGCAATAAGTAGACTTGTTTTACCTTTCAATTTTGCATTGTTGTGCAACCATGTGAAGTCCTATTTCTCAGCCTTTTTAGTTGCCTATGCTCAGGTAAAGGTTACATTTGTTAATTAGAGAACTGGGTTTGAGATACTATGCAAAGCACTTTATTTGATTTTTTTCCCCACTTGTGCTGAAATGCTTAAGGCTTGGACCACATCATCACTTTTGCATTGTGGTCACTTCGTTTGAAGTTACCTTGGTCAGCTCTGAGTTGCCGTTCAAAACAGGTGCAAACGCATGCTTTAAGTTCTCTTTTAAGTGAAACATTAAGTGAGATCTCAGTTCAAGTGAAGCACTTAATTCGCCGTTTTTGTCCTTTTCCCCTTTAATGTGAAGTTGAGACTTGAAAAATTCTGTTCTGCGATTAAAAACACAAAACTTGACACCCAAAGCAGAGATTGATGATATGGATGAGTATTCAGCTGCCTTTGTGTTGTTGCATTGTGTGAAATCAAATTTACAAAAACCTTGGTTAAAAATAAAATACTGAACTGTATACAGAACTGACACGCGCTCCTTAGTTTACCCAATTACTAGAGTCTAGACACACAAACAGCAGGAAATCTGCAGAACCTGCAAGTTGAGTTTTCAGCCTGGATTAAAAAACGTAGACTGTGTCTTAGACCCGAACGTAGTGTGGTAAGGCATTCCAGGGCATGGGGGCTAGCCAATGTAGTCTGGATAATATTGGACTAATGCGGTCAAATTTTCTTGTGAGGACTCTAGCTGCCGCATTCTGGGCGAGTAGAAGCTTGTTTAAGTTGACATGAAGCTGTTACAATAATCAAGCCTAGAGGTAATAAATGCATGGACAAGTTTTTTCTGCATCGTGGAGACATAATGCACTTCGCAGTTCAGCAATGTTTCATAGATGAAGAAAAGATAATTTTGTAACATTGCTTATATGAGTGTCAAATGATAGATCAGGGTCTAGATCAAGCATTAGACCTGACACTTCTTGCAGGTTTCGGACCTAGAAGAAGGACCTCAGTTTTATCTGCATTTAGTAAGAGGAAGTTCTTGGACATCCAGTCTTTTATATCTTTAATGCAGTTTATCATCGGAAATGGCAGAGATTTAAAGCTGTGTATCATCTGCATAGCCGTGAAAGCTAATTCCATGTTTCCGAAAAATTGCTCCTAAGGGCAGCATGTACAAGGTAAATAGAACAGGTCCTAAAGCAGAGCCTTGTGGGACACCATATTTTACTTTGGTGGGGGCTGAGGATTCTACGTTAACCCTCACAAACTGAAGTGGTCAGGTACGATTTAAACCAGGATAAGGCAGTTCCTGTGATTCTGGCAAGGTTTTCTAGTCTGTCCAGTAGTTTAGTGTGGTCGAATGTATCAAACGCTGTACTAAGATCCAGCAGAACCAGTAGAGAGACAAAACCTTTGTCAGCAGACAGAAAAAGTTCATTCAATATCTTTACTAAAGTTGTTTCTGTGCTATGGTGAGGACAGAACCCAGATTGAAATTTTTCATATACACTGTTATTTTGAAGAAAGTTGCTTTTGGGCCACAACTTTCTCTAATATTTTAGACACGAATGGACGGTTAGAGATAGGTTGATAGTTGGAGAGCTCACATGGATCAAGGTGTAGTTTTTTTAATATTGGTACTGCTAATTTAAAGGTTTTCGGAAGATAACCAATATTAAGGGAGGAATTTAATACTTATAGGAGAGGTCCGATTATTATTGGTAGAACATCTTTAAACAAATGTGTTGGAATAGAGTCGAGTGAAGAGGTAGAGGATTTTGAGGAGAGGATAATTGAAGAAAGTTCAGTTTGTGTGACTGGATTAAATGCTGGTAATTTCTTCACTACAGGTTGGGACAGTATCTGTCTATATTAAGTGGGGTGGCAAAATTGTTTTAGTCAGATTTCTAATTTGAATTTCTTGTCTAATTAGTTCAACTTTATTATTGAAAAAGCCCATAAAAACCTCACTAATAGATTTGCAGGAACAAGTTGTTCTGCACCTCCCCGGTTTTTTGTTAGTTTAGAGATAGCACTGCTGGACAAGAAGGTGTGCTAAGCGGGATTGATATTTTGGCTAAATTCTCAGTAAAATGTATGGGCTGTGGCAGATGTGATTGCACGATTGAAACAGAAGGAATCTGTGCTGACGTTGCAGATTGTCAGCCCTTCACTTTGGGGTGATTGGATGTTCGCAGCTCCACGGCGGAACCTGGATGCTGCTGCATGAGAGACAGCTTTCATCTGCAGACCCTCACAGAACCCGAGCCTGCCTCTCCCCCATTCCAACACTGAAGAGATATGCTGGAGTGCACAGTGCACTCCAGTAAGCAGGCTACTCCTAAAGATGGGACCCGCAGAATTCTATGTGGCCGTACCTGGGTCTCTTGACAATTCCCCTGGCACCAGTTCATGCTGCTGGGAGAGATCTGATTATTATTGGTAGGACATCTTTAAACAAACATGTTGGAATATAGTTGAGTGAAGAGATGGAGGATTTTGAGGAGAGGATAATTGAAGAAAGTTCAGATTGTGTGACTGGATTAAATGCTGTTAATTTCTCCACTAGAGTTGGTGTTGGGACAGTATCTGTGTATATTAAGTCGGTTGGCAAAAGTGATTTAGTCAGATTTCTAATTTGAAATTCTTGTCTAATTAGCTCAAATATAGTATTGAAAAAGCCAATCAGAGGGGGATGAGTCTCCGTCACATTTCATAATTTCATATTTCACTGGAAATTCAAGCAGCCTGTCTATGCACTGACGATTCAATTCACTTGCATGCAGTGTATTGGAGGCAATTCCAAATCACTGGAATTCCAGTGATGTGTGTATTCTTCTATTGATTAAGTGGAGTGGATTTTTTGGTGAAAGATTTAAGATTCAAGGTTCAACATGGGTTTCCAAACACCCCCACCCCCTAAAAGGACGGGACATAGCAACCCTGCTGCTACGCATCCCCCTCATATTAAGAATGCTTCTGATGCCCCTGTCTGTGAGGAGTACAAGTTAATTTCCTGGCATACCAAGCTAGATAGAAAGGACATTCCCGAAAGGTATGATGATCATGAGAGCACCATGAGACACTGGCGCACCTCCACGCCACTGTCACAAACCTAAGTGAACATAAGGAACAGTGGGGCAACAACACCAGTATTCCAGATTACTTGAATTCTCTGTGCCCACCGCTTCTAAGCTCTGCACCTTCCATCTAACAGGAAAAATTAATTACAAAAAACCTGACTAAACAGGTGATGGGGTTGCTGTCTTAAATCCCGAGCGTTGAGCAGGGGTGGGGTGTGCTGGGGTGAGAAATCGGAAGTGTGGCGTGAGAGCGTATGAACACAGTCAGATGCGTGTGTCTCATGCTCATTGTGTGAGAGTTGGCAGCCCTGTCCTAGTCTGTCTAGTAAAATAGCATGGTCTGTCATGTCAAATTCTGCACTAAGATCAAGTAGAACCAACAAAGGGACTAAACCTTTTTCAGAAGAAAGTTGAAGATCATTTACTATTTTTACTAAGGCTGTTTCTGTGCCATGATGAGGCCCGAAAACAGATTGAACATTTTCATTTACACGGTTTTTGTGAAGTAATGAACATATCTGGTGGGCTACGACAAATCGGGTTGGGGGAGTGTTGGATGAGGGGAAGGATGCAGCAGTAAAACAGTGGTCTGAGCTCACGTCTGTAAAGGAGCTACAATGGTTCCTACGCTTTGCAAATATTTATAGGAGATTCATGAAGAATTTTTGTACTGTGAAAGTAACATCAGTTAAACATAGCAAAAAGTCATCATGATACAAGGCTTTTAGCCTCAATACCTATAATCGCAGCGGCAAAAAACGTCAAAAAAAAGATACTATGGTCACCATCACTTTTCATTGCCTGGAGACCAAAGGTTGATTGGGTTGAAAACAGCTTAATATAGGAGTTAGAGAAGATATGTTACAGAATAAAAGTCTTCATTTATGTATGTTTGTGTTTGTTTGAAATGCTAATGGAACTAATTATTTCAGTCAAATAAGCAGATTAGTTTGCCTTTGTTTTCTTAATTAAATGGTATTTGGCTTTCATTTATAGGTTACATACAGAACCGTAATAAATCTGGAATTATGCAGTAGGTTGGTCATTCACATCGTGTGCAATAAAGGATTCCATAGTAAAAAAAAATTGGAGTAGTCCGTCTGATTCTAACTTTATTCACTTTTTTTGTTCTTCCTCTTTCGGCTTTTCCCTTCAGGGGTCGCCACAGCAAATCATCTGTCTCCACCTAGTCCTATCTTCTGCAT
>JBBKCR010130934.1:0-23039 GCA_037577295.1 Ladigesia roloffi | reverse complement strand
TGTGTGTGTGTGTGTGTGTGTGTGTGTGTGTGTGTGTGTGAATGTGGACACTGTTCTGCCTGTGTGGCTCTCCTGGTGCATTGGTGGGCAAGGGCCTCCAGTGGAACACAGCTTGGTGTTTACATTGGCCATATCGCAGACCTCGGCCTGAGCACACAGCCTAGGACTCGAACAAACCTCTTCTTATTGGCCTCTACCTGATGGGAAAGGAGCACACCGCAGTGTGTGAATGGACACACTGTAGAGGCCTCTTCCCCACCCTCCCCCCTGCCAAATGAGCTCAGAATACAAGCGTAAACATGAAGTTGCATTTTTTAAACTGTGTGACTGTTTATTATGAGCGTGATTTGCCACAGTCAGCATGTAACAGTCAGCTGCTCAAAGGGCGACCTGGCCAGCTCCCTTAAGGGCTTTTTAGAAGGTCACTCAAGTTCTGACACAATGGCAATGGCAGGTAATGTCAGGACACTGAAACAGTACACTTGAGACTTCTAAAGGACTCTTATATATAAAATTCTATAAACGAATATATTAAATTCTATTACGGTACATTTAATACTTTAAAGAAATGGCTCTGCTACTGAAATTATCTTTAGGTTACCAGAAGTGGTTCTAGGACATAGCTGCTCCAAATAATATTTTAAAGGAATATAATAAGCTCATACTGTCCTGTGTCTGAATTTCCTACAATGTCTAAATTTCAATTGACATCTGTAACGCAGCAGCTAAACCAATGGTCCAACCATCATCTATAAATGTATCCCTAATCCTTACATCCCTATAAACCATAATCAGCACTCATGACCAAATGTTTTTTATTGAAAACCTATTGAAATCAGTGTAGAGTTTGTAAAGTTTGTAAAATAACAATTTTTTACCCATGGCATTTGGGTCAGTGAAAGGGAAAAGTTAAATGTGAGATGAGTCATATTTATTTGTCATTGGAAAGAAATTGGCAAGCATCCACAACAAATAGACTCTTTCTGTGTCAGTAAGTATGCTGTCCTGAAACCTTAGTGGCTTTAAAATGTATTGGATCTTTCTTTGTGCTTACATTAACATTACATGCCATCTAAAAACATGTTTTGCAACCTAGAATTTGCTACATGGGGAGTTCCATCCTGTCCAGATATTTTAAAACTGCAAATAATGCAGGCTTTCTTTAAAAAATTGTTATTCTTCATTCTTTTAAGGCCCTTGTAAACTGTTTCTCTATAGAACTAAATGGGCTCCCCAGCTGTTACATATCATAAAACCTTTTGCAAAACTATATGCCTACCTATTAAGACATGGTACGTCTAAAAATAATTTCAGTGTCTACATGCTGATGCAGTTCATTTCTAGAACCAGTATCCTCAAGCTGCACCTGTGGGCTGGTCAGTGTAGAGGATGATCAGACTGCTGGACATTGATCCATCATCCCTCCCACTGATCCTCCTCAGCTCCACACCAACCTGCAACAGAGCAGTAAACACTTTGCTGTATCCCCATAGTGTGTGAAAGTCAAAGAATGTGTCTGCCACACCCGTTTGGATGCGTTAGCTTGAGTGCCGGATGCACCTACTTTAGCTGTGAGGAAATTTCAGCAGCTAGGTGTTAGCTCAAGTGTGTATATGTGTGTGTGTGTGTGTGTGTGTCACTGCAACGATTGGAGAATAATATTGTAACATTGTGACATGTAATAAAAACTGTATAAATGAAGGCATTTCAAGTGTTCCCGCTTTGCTCAGTGGGATAGGTAAGGTTTAGCTTAGCTTTATGTGTGTGTGTGGGTGTGTGTGTTTGTGCTGAACTGATTCCTCAGAAGGTTTGGTCAATGCAGAGAATATATGTAGCGTAAGAAAAAGTCTATAAGATTTAAAAGCCCACAAAAGCAAGAGAGGTTAGATAAGGCTGCGGCGGGAGTGTGTGATACTCGTTTTAGATTCAGTTGAGCCTTTGCCACTGAACACAGAGATGCGACAGCCTCTTCCTGTAGCATTACAGGCTCTGATAGAAAGCTCTGTGAGGATACTGCCAAGATGAAAGTTGCGTAGTGCATTTAAAAGAGCTTTATTCAGGCACGCCTGAGCCAGGGCCAGGCAGGCAATTTTACTCACAGGAGCCCATTATCACAGCATCAGCAGCACAATGAATGTCTTTTTTTAGCTTAACAAGGATGCAATCAATGATCTCTTGAAATACATAAAGTGCCATTAAAGTCAGCATTTTCCATACATAACTTATGAGGGACAGTGATATCAGGTATCAGAGTACAGCATGCAGTGACTCGTGGAACATGTCTTAATGCGCATGAAGGTATGAATATTAAACAAGGGAATTAATTTTTTCTTTTAACATCAGTGTACAGGTGAAGCATGACTGCTGTTCTGCTGCTGTGTGGCTACCTCAGTGTCATCTCTGCGTCAGTGCTTTTTGGAGACATGGATGGTGAGTCATTCAATGATTGTCGTATAGTCTATATTTCTATGTTCCTGTGTTCGTTCATTTGCTATAAAAATGTATCTTTAGATCTAAGCGGCCCTGAGACACAGTTAGATTAAATGTATGACAATTTCCCATGAGACCATTAATGCATCTTCAAAAAAAGCAAGTACATTTGAGAAGGACTTGAAATATTATTAAGCAGCATAACCCTGACTTTGCAGTCATAAGAAATAGCTTGAACACCTCCTAACCAAATATATGTTAATCAATACACACCCTTTGCAGGGAACATGCTTAAATATGACATTTTTCTGCAGTTTTTGGTCTCAGTGTCTATTCACTTGCTGTTTTTAGCTCACTGGATAATAATAAAGAGGTAGAAAAAGTTAGAAGTTAAATATAAAGTTAATACATCATTTTTGCACAGGCTTTATTTTATATCTGATTTTATTCCCAGTATGGCAAACTCAGCAACAGTAACTGTGCATTAAAATGTGTAGAAGTGTGTTCTCTTACAGAAGTGAGACAGAGTAGATGTGATTTGTTTCACCAGATCAGGACAGCCTGCTGAGTGTGAGCATCCCTGAGGAGAAGCCCTTGCGCCCCCTGCTGGGTGGGAAGATGGTCATCCCCTGTTACTTCCAAGACAACACTGTCCAAGACCCTGGAGCCCCTACCATCGCCCCCCTGTCCCACCGCATCAAGTGGAGCTACATTCACAAGGGCAAAATCAGCCTCATCCTTAGGGCCACCGATGGTGTCGTGCAAACCGAGACAGACTATCTGGACAGAGTCACCATGGTGAATTACCCCAACATCCCCACTGATGTCAGCATAGAGATCACTGAGCTGCACTCCACCGACTCTGGGACGTACCGATGTGAGGTCATGCATGGCATCGAAGACAACTACGACTCAGTGGAGATGCTGGTTCAAGGTGCTGCTAGTCTTTTCCTATACAATAAAATCTATAAATCTATATAAAACAGGGATGAAGTAACATTTCACCTGAACTGCAAAAAGTTTTACTTACAAATTAGAAATGTTTGTAATCTAGACTACCTGTTCTGTACTCTACTCTTGTTTTATTTTTATTCTATTAAATGTGTATAGATCTTCTGACTGAAAAACTATTTTATTAGAGACCTTTTTATCTGTTTTTTTTTTTCTAGCCTCTCACAGGTTAGTGGGAGGATAACTTCTCCTCAGCCATATGTATGCAAATGTGTATATTAATAAGTTATAAAGAAATAGTGCTAAAATTAAAAGTAACTTACATGAATAAATGTGCATGATATATGATGTCATAATGTATATAAACCATGCGATTGAGATAATTAAGTCAAGGTAATTAGTAGGAAGACGTGAGAATGAGATTATTTAGGTCCCAGTCCGGGCCACAACTGAACAATCTAATTTCCACAACTAGTTAATTCACAGACTTATTTTTGAATGGCATGTTTTGTTATATTACTGTCATTACTGTCGTCATGAATGGCAATAGTAAATAGGATTTTGAGGTGTAATATTTTCTTGTCCCCAGGCATCGTGTTCCACTATCGAGCCATCACTAGCCGCTACTCTCTGGACTTTGAGGAGGCCAAAGCAGCCTGTATCCAGAACAGTGCGGTCATAGCCACACCCGAACAGCTGCAGGCTGCTTATGATGATGGCTTCCATCAGTGTGACGCAGGCTGGCTCTCAGACCAAACTGTCAGGTACTGTGTGTCCACCCTTGGTACTGTATGTTTACAGCTTGTAGTTAGACACAAAACACATTGTTCTGCACATTGTTCTTGTCACCAAAATCGATAAACAGCCCAAGAAGTTAAAAAGGAAATGAAGGAGTAGTGAATTATATATATTTCAAACATATAATTACAAACAGATAATTTATTATGAAGTTACATCATTATGTAGTTAAAAGATGGTGAAATTGAAATGTGGGCCCACGTATGGACCTCTAGGTTTTAAGGCTTTAACATTTATAAATGACACACTGTTACTATGTCCCTTAGGTACCCCATTCACGAGCCCAGGGAGCCTTGCTATGGAGACAAAGAAGATTTCCCAGGTGTTCGAACCTATGGAGTCAGAGAGGACAATGAGACTTATGATGTGTACTGCTTTGCAGAAAAGATGACAGGTACTGAAGAGATATTACAGCCCTTCATTAGTGTTTGCCTTGTATTATTTGGGTTTTCACCCCATGACTGTTCCTCTGTAAATCCAGGCAGAGTCTTTTACTCCATGTCTTTTGAGAAGTTTACCTTTGCTGAGGCGTCGGAGCAGTGTGGGAAGCTTGGGGCCCGCTTGGCCACGACAGGACAGCTGCATTTGGCCTGGAAGGCTGGGATGGACGTGTGTAACGCTGGCTGGCTGGCGGATGGGAGTGTGAGATACCCCATCAACATCGCACGGCCACAGTGTGGCGGGGGGCTCCTGGGGGTGCGGACTGTCTACCTTTTCCCGAATCAGACAGGATACCCTCTCCCAGACTCACGCTACGACGCAATCTGCTATGAAGGTGGGCACAGTGGCCAGGTGTATATGTTACTAAACCATGAATTCATTACTGTCTGTATGATTTTGCTCTTGGGTTGGTAATAATGAAAGTCATTAAAGCCACAGCAGGTTTATTATAAGAAAAACTGAAATCACCCAGGAAAATATTTTGACAGAGCTAATCAGGGAATAAGGTTGTAGGTTCTATTCCCATATTGGCATGTCGTCAATGAATAGCACTCAAACATTTAGGTGTTAAAACAAAGAGCTTCAAAATATGCTTTTAACAAATATTAATAATGCAGAATTGTTTTTAAGGTGAAACGTAGTCTTCAGACCAAGAAATAAACTGATACTGTGTTGCAAGTCATCTATATAACTTGCGGCTGAGTGTTTCCAAATATATGAATCTAATATAAGAATTAGCATATAACTGATTTGTAGATAAGCTTGAGAGCATCAAGGATGAACTAAAGTTGATCAAATCTTGAGGCAGACAAGAAGTGACGAGAAATACAGCTCTGTGCAAAAGTTTGCATACCCCAGACCAGTAAACAAATCTGCAGGATCCACAGTGAAATTTGCAACGATCCTGCCAGTTTTAGAGTAAATATTTATATTTATGAGCTGAGTTTAACATACTGAAAAATATGATACATGTGTTACACTGTAAATGTGCTAAATGTTTTGTAGATTTGTACTGTTTTGTACTGAGACAAAGTCAGTGAATGCACAGTTTCATTCATTGCAATATGCGGAAGTGTGCTCTCTACAGAAGATCCTCTCATTTTACGATGGCATATTATGATGGCATATAATTTATTATCAATTTATTAATTTAACCTTACATATTTCAGAAATTTCATTCAAAGACCTAAAATGACCAAACTGTGACATCTTGCTGAGTACAGAGCAATTCATTATTATAAAATCACTATTAGTGATAGTAAAATATGTCTTTCCTTATTAAGGAGAAGATGAAGTACCCCCAGAGCTTTACAGCACCACTGAGCCCGATATCACCGTGGGTACAGTCACTTCCAGCCCTGCAGCTTATCCTGGGAGTGTCACCCCTGAGGAAGAGGCGCGAGGGGATCTGGACACTCATGAGCCGTGGGGCACCACCAGCACGGAAGTGCCCCTACTGTCCCCTCCCACCATGACAGGGAACATCTCAGAGGTGGTGGAGGATGAGATACGAGTGGATACTGCTCAGCCTGGGCTGGGTTACGAGCTGCCTGAAGATAATGACACCACCGGTGAGAAAGTGCATGAGGGTAAGCGGGTGGGGGACTAGTAGGTAGGATTTTTGCCGCACAACCAAGAGGTCATGGGTTCAAATTCTACCTTTAGCATATCACCACTGGGTTCCTGAGCGAGACCTTTAACTGCAAGTTGCTTCAGGGCGACTGCCACCTGTAGTTAAGGAATGGAAGTTGCTTTGAATAAAAGCGTCTGCTAAATGCTATAAATGTAAATATTTGTGATGTAATTGATAGAAAAGTTTGTAGCCTATTGTTATATTTGGATTAATGAAAATCTTTTTTTTTCTGTGTCATTTTGCTTTCCTTCATTTTAATCAGAGAATTAATTTCATAGGAATCCCCTAAAATCCCAAATCCCCTAAACTCCCTGTTACTACTTTCAGGTTAACATCAGTTGCAGAGAGAATATTTATAAGATCTATTCTAAGTATCTACAGTTTGAATTCTAAGTACATTTTCTATTACAAGCACACCACAAGACTTTGTTAGACTTATTTTGTAAATAAATTTCCCATACTTTTAGAGTGTTTATTAATCTTGCTGCTGGTAACCCACACCACAGAGGAAACTGTGGGTTTTAAAACTTTAATGTGTTGAGAAATCTACATTAATCTAATTTATCATTTATCATGAAAATACATCATCTGTGTCATTTAGCTTTGACTTATTTTCCCAATAGTTTACTAGCTGCTAATTAACAGACTCTTTCTTTCTGACTTTTAGAATCTAAAGGAGTGGTGTTCCACTACCGCTCAGGTTCTGGACACTATGATTTCACCTTTGAGGAGGCTCAGTGGGCCTGTCATCAGCTAGGAGCTGAAATAGCCACCCCTAAGCAGCTGCAGGCGGCATATGAAGCTGGTCTCCATCAGTGCCGTGCTGGGTGGCTTAAGGATCAGTCTGTCAGGTTGTGGCATTGCTTTACATGTTGCCTTTCATATATTTGGAGCACCTCCAAATCCAACAGAATTTTACATACACAAACTAAATAAGAAAGGTAAAATACAAGACCAATGGGGTGCAATGTCTGATTTCACCCTACTTAGATGCTGTGCTGTATTTGTAGTGATAGTGATATTACCAGAACTGAGTGGTGGAACGTTACTGTATATTTTTCCCTCTTTTTTGAGCAGATATCCCATTGTTTATCCTCGGCAAAACTGCTCTCGAGATCAGAGAAATACTTCTGGGCTGCACTCCTTTGGGGTCGTGCCAGCATTAGAACACTATGATGTTTATTGCTACATGGACCAACTGAAGGGTAAAATTCACCTGCTTAATGTTTTAATATGCATGTGCAAGATATGGACAACACAATTGAACATGGCTTTAAAATACTTCTTAAAATATATTTTTTATTGGTTAAATCCTCTCTAATTGCTTCTTTATGATTATATACTGTTATTATTTGGGACAAATTTCTAATATTTTTACTGGATATGTTTAATAACTGATTTAATTTTTTCATTGTTACTTAGGAGAGGTTTTTCATGTCAGCTCTCCAGTAGGGTTCACCTTTGGTGAGGCAACTGCCCACTGCCATAGCTGGAACGCCACGCTAGCCTCCACTGCAGAGCTATATGCAGCCTGGAGTCAGGGCTTCCATCAGTGTAGCCCAGGCTGGCTGTCTGATCACAGCGTTCGCTACCCCATTACAACCCCACAACTCGACTGTGGCATTAATGAAACAGGAGTTCACACTATTTATGCTAACCCTGACCAGACTGGATTCCCAGACCCAAATTCCATATATGATGCCTACTGCTTTAGAGGTAATTACATTAGAACTGAACATTCCTGGTAGGATAAGAAAGAACATTATTTATACTAGATGGAAATTCTTGTATCTTCTTTTTTCTCTAATAGCAAATCTGTCTATGCTGATCAGCCAAGACATGCTGGATGCAATAAGGACAGGAACGGATTTCAACATGACATCATTAATACAGCTTATAAGGCCTGGTATCAGCAACTTTACTCTACAGTAATCCTACTATAAAAACCCATGTGATGCAGTTTACTGATTTTCAATTTTACTCTCCTCAGCTCGTCCTCTTGTTCCACCGAAGTCTGTGGAGAAGAATGTCTCTGGATCTGCTTCAGCTGAATTTGGTTCTGTAGATGCACCTGGCAGTGGAGTCCATATTGGTGATGTGTCTGGAGGTGGAGAACCCAGTGGTGATGTGTCTGGAGGTGGAGAACCCAGTGGTGATGTGTCTGGAAGTGGAGAACCCAGTGGCGATGTGTCTGGAAGTGGAGAACCCAGTGGTGATGTGTCTGGAGGTGGAGAACCCAGCGGTGATGGGTCCGGAGGTGGAGTCCTCAGTGGTGATGGGTCCGGAGGTGGAGTCCTCAGTGGTGATAGGTCCGGAGGTGGAGTCCTCAGTGGTGATGGGTCCGGAGGTGGAGTCCCCAGTGGTGATGGGTCCGGAGGTGGAGTCCCCAGTGGTGATGGGTCTTCCAGCAGTGGCATCTTAGTGCGCTTCGTCAATAGTAGAGATATACTTTTTGCAGAGGGCTCTGTCTCAGGGGCCATTCAAGAGGCTGGAGAAGGAAGCACAATCATTATGGGATCTGGAGATATCAGTGGTGACCATTCAGGATCAGGTGACATCTCTGGATCTGGTCATGATATAAGTGGTTCAGGTGCTCTTCCATCTGGAGTTGTAAGTGGTGATAAAATTACCCTCATTGATCAACAAGATATTGACATATCCACCTCACAGCTTAAAACAGAACAAGAGGTAGGCAAAGGACTCTTTGAAACAAGTGTATTCAGTGGGCACTTCAGTGGTGACATGAGAGATCCTGGAATCAGTGGAATCCAAAGTGGTGACATCAGTGGGTCTGCATTCAGTGGATACCAAAGTGGTGATGTCATGGACATATCATTTGTGGACGCAGATATGATTGACCTGACTAAGAGACTTTCAACAAAGCAAGAAGTGTCTGGAATTTCTGGTGATGTCAGTGGCTTTGCCTCCGAAGATATTTCTGGAGGATCTAGTTCAGAGCCGGTTCGTGGTTCTGTGGAGCTTAGCGGAGAAAGCAGCGCTCCAGAATTTCACACAGAGGAGTATTCCACAATTTTGGCATCTGAATCCACATTGGAAGAGGATTTTAATGGCAGCGGGACTGGAAATATCTCGACAAATTTGAAGGAAGTTAATGCCACTGATCAACCAACTGTTATTAGCACAACATCCACCACATTAAGCTACACCACCTCTCCTTTCATATCACTCCAGACACCAACTGCAGGGCCGCCGCCCAACATCACTGAATGTAAATATTTAAAACCAGACTTTCTATTCAGGTTTTTGAATGAAGTACATACACACCAGCACCACTGTCCCAGAATAATCTGTTGTTTTGTTTACTTTCCAAACAGCAAGCCCTGATCCTTGTTACCCAAACCCCTGTGATGGACCATGTTTAGTACAAGAAGGACTTGCAATCTGCCAGTGTCCAGAAGGATTTACCGGTAAAAACTGTGCAACACGTAAGTACCGTTTCAATTACTAAAATAATGTGTTATTTAATTTTAGCCATTGTGGAATAATGAAGCTTCTACCAAAAATCCAATTAATCCATTAATTAATTCATCCCTAGCCTTATTATTAAATAAAAAATTATATGTAATCTAATGATATGTAATTGAAACCATTCAGTTATGATATTATAAGTATTAAAGATCATCGAAATATTTGCAATTAAAATATCAATAATTTTTTTTTGTAGCACAAGGGCCATGTCATGAGCTACAGCAATCAATTTTTTTCAGACATGAGGTTTGACTGCTGAATGTAGTGCGCTGACATGTTAAATTGCACCTCTATTTTCTGATTCAGTGAAAATATATTACCAATAAGAATTATTTGCAAGCTTGAAGAGGTGCTGGTAGTGTTTGGACACACATTATTTCCAAAAGATGCTGGAAAGCATGCAGCAAATCTGTGCTGCTGTATTAAAGGCAAGGGCTGGTCATTTTGGTGACTTACATATCCATTAAGGGGCACATGCGGTGTATATTGTTAAACGGCATTTCAAAACAAGTCTGTCACATTTGTTTTAAACATTGTTTAAACCATTTTTTTTTATCTGAAAGTGTGTCCAAACTGCTGGTTCAAGGGGTTGAAATCCAAAAAGTTGTAATAAAATTCTACTGTCTTGCAGCGACACAGGGATGTGGAATGCCCTGGGTGGAATTCATGGGTAGTTGCTATATCCACATTCCTCTACGGGAAACATGGGCTACTGCTGAGCAGCACTGTCAGGAGCTAAACGCTCATTTGGCTAGCATTGCTTCCCACGAGGAGCAACGCTTTGTAAACAGTGAGTAGAAGATGGCATGAGCTGAGATAAATATAGTGTGTTAGGTGAATTATGGCATTACTCTCTCTCTCTCTCCAAACAAACCAAGGTCTGGAACAGGATTACCAGTGGATTGGACTCAATGACAAAGACAAAGAGAATGAGTTCCGCTGGACAGATGGAAGCCCTTTGGTGAGATCTAGCTTTATTATAGTTCAATTCCGAGTAGCTGATAATATTGGGCAAAGCATTGTAATGTACAGTAAGTGTTAAATGAAATTTTGTAACTTACCATGGTCTATCATCTACTACAGCAATATGAGAACTGGAGGCCAAACCAGCCGGATAATTACTTCAGCACTGAAGACGAAGATTGTGTAGTAATGATCAGACAAGAGCTTGGCCGATGGGATGATGTGCCCTGTAACTACCATCTTCCGTTCACATGCAAAAGTGAATCTGGTAAGTGACCCAGGATAGAAGTCTTAATGAATTAAATGTCTTTGTCTGAAATCGGTTATATACTGTCGCTCGAAATTATAGGTCCAGCATTATCAAACAGTGCAATGATATGTACCTCCGAAAGAAGACGTGTTGCTTTGTCAGAAGTGGCTAAAATAACCTGACAGCCTGGAAATGAAGGCTACTAATGTTTTAGAAGCTTGTGTTACAGCTGCAATTTTTGATTTCTTTTGATCCTTTTTTTCCTCAGCAATCAAGTGCCAAACCCCACCTGAGGTAGATAATGCCAGGATACTAGGAAAAAATAGACATCACTACCCTGTCAACTCTGTCATCCGTTACCAGTGTCACACTGGCTTCACACAGCGCCACCTATCTGTGATACGCTGTATGCCCGATGGCCAGTGGGAAGAACCTAAAGTGGAGTGTGTGGGAAGTAAGTCTACCATAGCAGCATTGTGTTTGAGTACTATATTCTATAATTGTATGGTTAGACGTGCAAATACTCAGTCTTGTATAACCTGTGGCTCACGCAACCCAACACTAAAGCTTGGGCCCACAGGGAGATTCAACCATTTGTCCATGATCGATAATATATTACAGCTAAAAGGAGATTTTGCATGGATTTCAAGAACACAGTGGATTTAAAAGATTCTAAACTGAATTCCATCACTGATCAGACAAAACGTTTGATTCCTTATAAACTTTTTCTCCCTTTCAACAGGTAACACGAGCAGACTACGAAAACGATCGCTCAAGTGGCATTCCAAAGCAGTCAGCAGTCGAACATGGAGAGAGGTCCTCTAAACATTCCTTACAGCCTGCACTTTAAATCTTCTAGAGGACTGTTTTAGTACAGAGCATCTCTACACATGTCTTAATTGCCCAGAAGAGAACCCATAGCCTCAGCAGAAGGGTCCGTTTTATACAATGACGCACATTAGATTCTGTTCTGTAGTCCGCCTGGCTTATTGGTTACGTGTGTTACTCAGTGCCTTGCTGTTGGGGAGAATGAAGGAACCAAGAATCCTGGGTGAGATTTTGGTGAGGGACTCTGAATATTTTCCCCATTGGTCATTAATAACTAGTTCAAATACAACCCAGTGTCAAAAGATTTGAAGAACACTGACCATGAATCCTTAAGCAGATCAAACTAATTGACAGACTGAAGAGTTCCCAAAAGTTTAAAATGAGCCAAAGCTCTGGACATTCCCATCAATGAACCACAATGTATGTGAGAGAAATCTTCTAGGCCACCAAATAACACTGTTGGTGACATTTAGGGTTTTGCTAAACTACATGTCCACCTATTAAGTCCCTTTAATTTAGTCACTTTACAGTTTGGCAGCATTTGTTCTCTCCAATTACATAAGTATAAGTGTGAGAGAAGGGGAAAGAAAGAGTGAGTAAGTGTTAAGGTGGTTCTAGGCCCAAGAGTGACACTTGAACTTTATTATAAAGACAAAAGGCTTCAGTGACTACAGCTGGATACAATGAAGTCAAGCACATTAGTATTTCAAATGATATTCTTGGTATATAGATGTATTTTATTAAGTTTCTCCCCTTCGTTTTGATTTTGCTATATGCATAGTGTGACCATGGAGAGGAAAGTAATCTCTGTGAGACTGTGAAAGATACAACACCTGTTTCATTTTGGATGCAACACTGTCTAGGTCTCCTGATTACTCCTGCCCCAAAAGGTACCACATGCCCTGCGGTCCTCTTCCATGGCTGCACTTTGGGGGTCACAGCAATGTGAAGATGTATTTAGAACGATTCTGAAGGCACTAAGTTTGTTTTATCATTTTTTTAATTACATAATTTGCTTCCTGTTGCGTAATCGTGCTTACAGTCATAATGCAGCTCAATCAGAGAATAAAAATTGTCCTCTCCACCATGTTTGCTTGGTGGCAGTATAGGAACTAATCTGCTCTATCTGGTCCTGGACTGTATCTAAAGGAACAAGAGGGTAAGATTTCCCTGCTGATTCTGCACTGATGCATCCCTCACTAAAGGCACCATAAAGGGGGTATAGAGGCTGCTTGTGAAGAGAAATTAGAAATAGGACCCCTTTCAAACTAACTGTACAAGTAAGCATACACAAATGAGGACCACAGGACCGCAAGTGTGCCAGTTGGGACAGGGCTATTGTCACTGGAGCAATTCAAATTTAAAGTCACAATTTAATTTAGTCACACTTATATAAGTGCAATAGAAATAAAAAAAGAGAAAAGACAAAAAAACTATTTATTGAAGACAACAAACTGGAAACATTTGATTGGAAAGCACTTTTTGGAAATCCTTTTCTATATGAAAAGACAACAAAATTTGATTGTGGTCTTTTCATCTAGAAAATCATTTCTAAAATGAATGCATTTGATACAATAACCAATAACAATAACATCATCAACAATTAAGATGATGAGTACCCACATTAACACCCCACTTCCCTCACAATAACAATTAAAAGTATTGACTACTCCAGTAACCACTCCAGTGGTGACTATTACACTGTTTGCTTTCTAATCATACAGAGTAATATCCAACATTTTGATATGGCACTGTCTTGCTCTCAGCTGTTACTTTCAACTATGTTAAACAGAACTCATACCTGTCAAGGTGCCATACCTGTGTCCATCAAATAAAGAGACTAAATGTGTGTGTGTTTTTGTGATTCTGCCGTGTATGTGTCCAAACAATTGTCTCGATATGTTAGTTTGTGGTATGAATCTGTTTTTGCATACTTGTCAGTTCTAAAACATTTTAACATGTAAGAAATCCAGGCTCATACACCTTTTATGGAGTACATACAGAGTATTTTATGCTGAAGAACTTAATTTACTCAGGTCAAGCTATTTAAATGTGGCATAAATGTACATACAGAGTATTTTTATGCTGAAGAACTTAATTTACTCAGTTCAAACTATTTAAATGTGGCATAAATTATATCATTTTCTGACTCTTTCCCCCAACATTTACTGCACAAATGACCCATTCAGATCGGTTTCATCTCCAGAAATTTCAGAATGGAAAGTAAGGACAGGGTCATGAATATGGCTTTCACGGCTAACACCTTCATCGGGTTCACGCTTGGGGAAAAAGTGCGTCTTAGCAACACTGCTGTCTTTTCATGCTAAAATGCCCTCCTACGCCCTTCCATGTTTGGGAAGCAGGTGTAAATAGGACATCTTTGAGTCCAAGGGATCGTATAATTACCGGCAGTTCTGTTTGCTTGGAGCAATAGGGAGGTAGGCAAATGCATTAACATGCCTCTCTCCTCTCCTGGTGCCAAGCAGCTCAGACAAGGTGGCGCTGGGCAATGGCTAAAGTGCCAGCACCAGTGGAGTATCTGTGTAAGCAGCTTCACTGCCCAAGATTCTTCTTGGCGAGCTTAGCCTGCCCTCTGTTGATCAGTCTATGAAATCACCCGCATGTCTGAAAATTCGCCAGTCTGTTACACTCCATGTGTATTTGATCAGAAATACCTACCATATAAAAGCAATTGGAGGTTTACAATTACAGAGAGTGCCCAGTCCGGAGCAGACTGTTGGTGGAATGGGAAGTCAAGAGAACCACCTCTGGCCAGATGTCCTTTACGAATACTGGTACTTCTCGTAAATATGAGCATTCTTTTTTGCTTATCTCCAATTCAAAATATTAACAAACATCTTATAATTGTTTAAAGTACAGTGTTAGGAATTATCTATGTTTGCTACAGTTACTGTCATTCACAGGAATTCTTACAAGGGTATAAGTATGAGGAGAACCGGAGAATACAGTAGCGACAGCTAGACCTGAAAAAGTCCTGGAAGAGGACGTATGACTAATATGACTTTAATATGACTTTTAGATCTTTGGGTCAGAATATACTTCAACCTGTTCAAACCTGTTACCTGCATACCTACAAAAGAAAAGATGCATTTGATGTTAAGGACTAAAAATCAGAGGTGTGTATGGCGAAGACACAATGATAAATATGCAATAAATTACCTCAATTATAGTATGAAGTACGGTTCTGGATTTGTGATGTGATACAATTTTTCTTCCAAAAGCGCTGGACAAAAAGTTCAAATACCATGGCAACATGGTATTTCTCCCTCAAGTACTAGTAAATATTGAATCAAAAATTCACTGTCTCAGCCAGAAGGCTTGATTTGACTCATTGCTAGCTGAACCCCCAATAAACCTTTGGAATGAGAGGAGCACTTTGAAATCTGAGGGATCTGGAGAGGTTATGTATGAAGGAATGGTCTCAGACTCCTTGCCATGTATTTCCTCTGTAAGCATTGTAGTAGGTGACATCTTTGCAAAGGGAGGCTGTACAAAGTATTAAATAAAGAGTTGCCAGCAATAAGGTCAAATATGGGTTTCACTGTACTGCAAAATCTTTGTTACTATTTTTACCAAATGATGCAATAAAAATGTTTTACAGCCTGATTTGCTTATGTTTGATGCATGTGTATTAGGCTTGGCCAACACATTAAGTGTCTGCACACCTATGATGTAAAATTGATGGCACAATTAACTGATAAAACAGTCAGTCGGGGCAGACCCGTTTTCTGAAACCTAATTTAGAGGGATGAAGTAAGTACTAAATAATGTGTCCAGGACCTTTTTTTTTGGAAAAGATTTATTATCTAAAATGATCAGTAAAATGATTTTTGCATGAGACATTTTCATACCCGAACAGAAAGTAGACATCATGGTTGCATGGTCAGATAAATACAGTGGGTTAAAACAAACACTTGACGACATTTATATGATGTCACATAGCCAAGGCCCTCTAACTCTGGAGCAAAAACAACAGATTTCCTAAAAAACATTCAGATATGAATTGCTTTTCATCTCTATATTTCTGTCAAATATACTGTAAATAGTGTGTAAATATATGTGCACGCATGCCTATTGTGATGGCTGAATGCATGGATAATTTAGTTTACAATGGATTTTCATTTACACCTTTTAAAAGAAAAGGTGTTGCCAAGTTTCTGCAGACCTTTTCGGTGAGAGACATTGTCCTGTTTTAATATTTCAAATAATCTACATACGATACACACACAGGGATTGTAACTGGAAAATACATCTCTCTCAGTTCTGCTAACTCTAAAACAATGCTCAAAATTCCTCTAAAATGCTTATAGATTCATTACAGTCAAGTGTGGGAACAGCTCAGATACCCTTCATTTATAGCACAGAAATGTGGAAGGTTAATCGTCACAGCAAACTATGCTTTCTTCTTCAACACCTTCAGGAATTCTAGAGCTCTGCAATTACATTTGCTAGGGGTGATCATTCTGGCCTTATGTTTTCAACTGCTGAATTGTGTAAAGAGTAAACTGCGTTGTGGTTAATGCAGGATCACACAAAGCCATCATGAATGTAACTATGTTGCTACAGTAACCAGATGGATCATATACTTACATAAACATTTCTGCTATCATGATCCTAATATAACTAAGCCCTTGAGCAGTTCACTCCAATGCATTTGATGCTCAAAACAGAAATTAATGACACGTGCAATCTCTGATCTAATGCTCGGTTTAGCATCCTGTTGTCTTATTAATAATGTCAATGCTGTCAGGTAAGTATAACCAGTCTCCAGAGAGAGCTCCTGTCCATTCTAAACCACTCTTAAACTGGCTAGGTACACATTTCAGCTAGGATCCATATCTTCTGCTAGACACGAAAAAATCTTCAACGTGCCCTACTGCTCTCACACACAAATTACATGGTCAGAAAAAAACTATGAAGGCACAGTTTTCTTCATATTAGTATAAACAATGTAATTGTACACTCAAAGGTACAACAATGGTCAAAATGTCCAATTACTTTTGACAAGATTTCCCACTGGGGAGGTCAATATTTGAGGATTTAACTTCATTAATTTTCTGTAAGTGCATAATCCTCACTAGGGTGGCAGCACTGTGTGTCCACCTTGAGAACATGCAATCTGTACACACACGCACACACACACACACACACACACACACAAGACCAGGACACAGATTTAAACCCTCAACCCTGGAGGTGCGAGGCAACCGCACTAGCCGCTGTACCACCATGAGGCATGAGCAGGGTCGTACTGACCATATAGCTTATCAGGCATTTTCCTGGAAGGTCGACATGCTAAATGGACCAACTATTAATTAATTATTTACTTATGTGTCTAACTGGCCCATAAGACTCGAATTTTGGTTGCCCAAGTTCAACTTTTTAAATCAACTTTTAAACATCACCCTCCTTTCGCTTTGGTCCCTGTGCCTGTGTGATGCATTCATCAAAACAGTCAGGAGTTCATTTCCTGACCAGCGGCCCATGAAACACTCCTCTGCGGGCCATTGGTTCCTTTCTTTACTGACACGGGGCTGGCTTAATCGTATCTTTAAACCTTTGGCTCTGTGCCAGTGGATGAGATGGAGTGAGAAAATATATCGGGGCGAAACTGAGAAACGGACAGAGAGAGAGAGAAAAACAGCACTTGTGCCAAAGTTAAAGTAACACCCAAACCACCCTTGGTGAATCTGTGCCATATTAGACAGTCACTGGTGATTTGTCTGTTACAAATTTGAACGCTGGTGAAAAATAATATCGTCAGTGTTACTGCTAGGAGAACAGCTACTTCTAACACATTGTGTTCACTTGCTCTTATGTTCATAGTTTTATGTTCCATGCTGGAACAAATCATCTTATTGAAAGTGAGAACATTGTTTTTTAAAATTCGACAACAGTGATAACAGTGAGACAGCAGTTATGTAACTATTATATGTGGTGGGTGAGTGGCAGGCATCATTTTGGGCTTGGTGTTAGAAGCAGCTATTCTGTAGGTTTTTGTGAACAATATACACACATGAAAGACATCCACACATCTCTCTATCTCTCTCTCTTTCTCTCGCTACCTCTTTCTCTCTCTCTCTCTTTCTGTCACACACACATATATACATGTCTTAATTCCCCCAAATTCTCATTAAAAGATTTGGCTGCATAATTTTGGATGGGTAGGTTTACAGTTTACTGAACACTACTTTATTGAATAAGAATTTTATTAAATACGGCTTTGTCGGTACAAACATTAATGGGAGAGTAAAGATGGTTGGTTTGAGTAATTGTGGTGGTTCTACTCCAAAATGCCATTTTTTCCCCAGTCTGCCCCTGGACCTGAGTATTCTTTATAACATTTAAAAATGAAAAGCCTGGAGTCAAGATGGGCTGTTTAGTGAACATGTAACTGCAAAACATTCGTGATCTCCAACAAAAAATAATAAGGACACGTCACTGAAGGAAGCATCCCAATGAAGGTAAAGTGCTTATGTCCTTATAGTGTACAGTTTTCATCCTGGAAAGTGGGAATGTTACTGCTTGGACAGTAAGCCCCAATCTAGTATAAGAGTAGGATAAAATGGTTGGAAACGAAGAGACTGGTGCAATTCTTACCTGGCAGAACTGTTGCTAGTTTTTAAGACAAGCATTACAAGGAATTGTAAGAAATTACACAAATTGCAAATTGTAAGCATTGTAAGATATTATGCAAATGACTTTGTTGACTGTTGGGATTATAACTCTAAGGGACTACATAACTTAAATAATCAAGATGTTTTATGCAAGAGGCCACAGGCTTGGGAGAGTCTTACCATCTAACTTTGTGACAGTACACCCCATATTTTAAATGCTGGGGTAGAAAGCCGAAGCTCCGCACCCCGGGTTCTGGTGGGCCGCAGTTGGGCCTGGGGTTTTTGATGGGGTAGCGCACGCTTCCGTCGGCCAACCACCCAGCATCACACTGGTCCATGCCCACAAACCTCCAGGCTGCATACAGCTCACCCACTTTAGCGATGTGAGCGCCGTCCTGCTCACAGGCCTCAACCGCCTCAGTGAAGTTCAGCTTGAAAGACTGTTGCAGGAAGTAGACTTCACCTGAAAACAAGAAAACACAAGACATTAAGCGATGGTTTTGGAGCTTTAGTGTTTAGTCTTAGACCAAAAATTAATGTACATTACATTTCAGCGGTTTCAATGCAGTTCTACCATCTATTTGCACTTCCAACTATGAGCTCAGTGCTAGGCTGATTTAACTTTTACTTGAGAAAAAATAAATTTAGTTGAATATAGGTTTGGACTCTCTACTTCTCTCTGGGCATCAAAGCCATAATAGAATAAAAGAAGTTCTCTTTTATCAATAACAAGAATAAGAATAAGAACCACAAGACCAGAAAACATTTACATATAATACATAAAATTATATAAAATTCAACCAGAACTGATGTGAACATTTTCTTTAAGGATGACTGCACAGCTGAACGTTGTTAAAACAGTGGGCTCAGGGCTTCATTTGTAGTGAATGAACTAGTAAATTACTATCTTCAACTTCCTCCAAAACACACAGTTACTGAGACTAAAGACAGATTGCCTCTCTAATGGTCAGTTTAGGTTAAAAAGCTTTATAATTTTTTCCTTAACACTTGCTGCCTTAAAACATATGGAAGACAAATTAGTTCAGGAAAAGCATAAAGCCAGAGAACAGATTTCTCACAGATGACGTCTCGTGGGACATGCAATCAAGGAAATTAAAGCACACTGTTGCTCTTTGAAGGCTTGTGGTTTGACTCAGTGTGTGAGAATCATTCCGGAGATCAAAGCTAAGAGCAATTCGGCTTTGTGCTGTTGTAGGCCAGAGTGCATTTGATATGCTTCATAAATGCTGCCTGTTGGTTATATTACATCTCGCCACATTCAAACATTACGGAAGGGTGGAGGTGTGGAGAGAAACGTATTGTTTTTAAAATTGACAAATCATCCTTCCAGTGTTCTGCGCTGGCTTTAACTGTCATGAGTCATAGTTTGGGACTTTGAAACACAAGTTGGGTTTTACAGTTTGTGGAACATTGCCTGTTCTTATTCACAAACAGCTGCCAGACCCATTCTGTGAAAAACAGACAGGGGAAGATTCAAATCTTAGTTGCTCCACCCAAAAACGTTTGGTGTCCAGAGCTTGCTTCTTCAGTTCTGAGCTTGAGCTACGAGGCTAATATGGCTAACAAGTACTCCAAGAACTAGCACTCAAAAGGCTGAATATGTGCTGTAAGTGAACAGTCGCAAATTAAGGACCCTGAAAATGTAGATTATGACTGGGATTTCACTGAGAAATACATACATTTTGAACAATGTTGGTAAGACGTTTACAGGCATGTTGGTAACACACTGGTGGAACATAAAAGAGGTGCATTGAAAAATGTGACCTTGAAACAATAAATATGCAGGTGCTCATTCGGGCATATACAACACACATAAAAGCAAGCACATACAATTGAAGAGCAAATTTCCAAAAATACTGGCATAGTTTTACTACCCTCTTTATGTGCATTAGTATAACTGACCAACACTCACTCAGTCCTTGCATAATGCACAGTGCAAGATTATTATAAACAAAGATGTAAAAATTAAACTTGTACATCATTTTGTGACATTGAATATCGATTTACTTAAATATTGTTTTCAATATTTTTGTTAAACAAATTTACCCATAGTAAATTGTGCAAGATTTGTACTTTAGAAACAGGCATTGCAAATTGTCAAGTAACTGTAAAATTTCAATAAAAATTGTATTTCCTGTAAGAAATGGTTTCCAGTAGGTAAAACAAGTAAAATACGATATTCCAAAAACAGAAAATGCATTTGGACTGAGTGAGATTTGGAAGTTTGATCTCCAATTGTAGAAGTGAAGCAGAGTCTTCACCTCTGATGGAAGAAATAAAGCAGAACACGTCAAAGCGGTCAAGGGTTTTGTGGCGTAAGCCGTAGCTCCGAACACCCGGGGCCAAATCTGTGCCACCACAGGCTTTTCGAGGCACGGAGACAGGATACTGCGCCGTCCCATCCGCCAGCCAGCCTGCATTACACCAGTCCAGACCCTCCTCATAGGCTGCAAACAGCTGGTCGAAGGTGGCCAGACAGGCACCCTGCTGTTCACAGGCCTCCTTGGCCTCTGGGAAGGTCAGCTGGTAACGTCCCCTGGGGGAGTAATAAGGGAACACCACACCTGTGGATGAGGCAAAAAGGAATCTTACAGCTGAAAGCAGTAGGAGAACTGGTACTTAAGTCGACAACTGCATTAGAAAACTGGTGGGGATTCTCATGGGCATGAAGTTGAAAATTCCACAACATACTGAGTGTATAAATGTTACAGCTAATTCTGTGTATTATTCAGATGTTGTATCCATGATGAGGAAGGAAGGTGTGGTACTCATTACCTCGGAACTCAAGCTCCACAAAAACACTCTCATCCTCCAGGCCGTCAATGATCTCGCAGCGATATCGGCCCTTGTCGTCCAACAGTAGTGGGTTGATGACCAGTGACACATCCCCTGGGACGCTCCGGCGGAGGCGCACGCGCCCTCTGAAATCCCCATAACTCCTGTGGCGTGAGCCAAGTGCCACCATCACATCCCTCTCCTGTCCAGCACCCGCTGCAGGCTGCCATATCCACTTCACTCTTGTCCTACGAGGAGAGTTGAGCTCCGGGACGTACCGGTAGTGACACGGAAGAGTCACATTGCTGCCTTGAATGGCGGACACAAACGTCTGAGGAGATTCCACGTGAAGACGGACCCCGTTAAAGTAAACTGAAACACAAAAGGAGCGGAGAACATTGTTCTCACAGTCCAGTCACCATCCAAAACTGACCTATTGTAATGTCTCATCTCTCTCTTTCTCTGCCTCTCTCTCTCTTTTTCCCTCTCTGTGTCATTCTGTGTGTCTACACAGTGTGTCTTTCTCTCTCGATGTCTGTCTCTCACTCTCTCTCTTTACCATAACCAATGTTACTGTGTAAAGCATAAAGTGTGTTCAATAATTGCTTGATTTATTTTTGTTTAGTAATGATCTTTGACATAGTATGTCATTTTTTCTGTGTTTTTTGGGGGGAAAAAAACAAAAACAAAAGTAAGTCGTAAAAAAAATCGTAAGTCAAAATCTGGGCGTTTTGACTACGAGTGTGTGAGACTGGAGGGTACCACAGTGGTGCCACCAGCAGCCCATGCTCTTGCATTAAAAATGCAATGAAGGTGTCACTAAGGAAAACATTTAACTGAGAAACATGTTAAACTGAGAATCTTACTCTCTCCGTCGTAACCATTTCCATTGATCCTGGCGTTTTCCACGGTCTGGTAGTAAAAACCGTTAGAGAATCTGAGCGCATGGAGCTCCAGTGCCACGTGCAGCAGAACCACCAGCAGGAGGCGCGAGATCCACATATCCACGAGGAGGTCCGTGCGTCTCAACTTTACAAACAAGGACGATTTGGGTCAGTGATCCACTTTAAAACTCAACACTGTAATAAAACACAATGTAAACGCGTTACTGCACTTTCGCATACAGTAGTGTTAATATTCTGAAAATTAATCACGTGTTCTCTTTGCAAACTGAATTAGTATTATTTTTTCTGGCTTAATTCTTTATTCATTTTCTGACTTCATAGCTTAATTCATCAAGGGCTTTTCCCTCAGTAAACCCATTCAACACAAAACTAGAGCAGCAATATCTTCATCACACTACGGTCATTCAAAAAGTGACGCATTAAACTACAGCCTGCTCGATTAATCTCCACAAACAGGTTTCAGAAAACCTCTGCCAGAAGGTGGATTCGTTAAAAGTCAAATTTGAGGAAAATGGCATAAAGTTCTTATAGGCATACCAAATAAAACCCCAATACCTAGCACCAGACCAGCCAATACGATGTCATGTTCTACATAAACAAAACTAAAATGACAATGTCAGTCTGAAGTACAAGCAGATTTGCTGCTTACCGATGTGAAGCGTCCTTTCTCCCGGGTTCTCCTCTCTGCATCCTCCTCCTCCTCCTCTCTCTCACTCTCTCTGCTGATGTTTTGGAAATCAGAGGTGACGTCACCGAGGCTTCCCCTCTGAAGAGCTCTGCCTCTGGGTGAACAAAAGCCCCCAGTGCAGCATGAGCACCATAGCCACTGCCCTTCAACAAAGGGGGGCTGGTGGGCTTGTGGGGTGGGGGGGGGGGGGGGGGGGTACTCCAAGATCACCAGTAAGCCAGAAGGGGGG
>JBBKCR010130620.1:645-23046 GCA_037577295.1 Ladigesia roloffi | reverse complement strand
GTCATCTTCGACTTGGATGCCCTGGGGGTAAGCAAATAAACATCAAATTTTCATTTTTGGGTGAACTATCGCTTTAAGGCGCGTTGGCAGTAGGTGTATCTGGGATTGGTGATTGAAAAAATTTTCACAAACTTTATTTAGATATGGTTTAGTGTTTACAGATACATCAAAAGCAGAATAGTGAGAAAGAAATAGTTTTGTATGATATGGGCCCTTTAATCAGTGCACAACCTTGTCCTCACAGCCCCTGGCTGTTACCTTGGCAACTATACTCCAACCTGACAGCACAGGATTGTGGAAGAAAACATACTGAACGTGTATCTTCAGACATGAAAGAGCCCCCCAAAAATCAGAGTGTGTTTCATCTCATAAGGAAATAGCACTAAAGCTGTTGGGATAACCGTGAGAACAGGTTCTGCGATGAGATGGGAGAGGAGGCCACTCTGTTGGGATCAACAGGATGTTAAAGAGGTGGCTGCCAAACATCTAATCCACAATGTTCAGAGCCTCACTAATTACTGTCTCACTGGCAGGGGACAGAGTTCACATTCCACCAGCGCAGGCAGCAGAGAGAGAGAGAGAGAGAGAGAGAGAGAGAGAGAGAGAGAGACAGATGACAGAGAGAGAGAGAAAGACAACACAGAGAGAGAGAGAGAGATAGACGACAGAGAGAGAGCGAGAGACAGAGAGAGCGAGAGCGAGAGAGAGAGACAGAGAGAGAAACTTGCCATCTCATATGTAGAGCTGAAACACCTATTCAAAATAATGATAATGATGTTATGATTGCAGTACAAAAAAGGAGGAATTTCTGTTTCCCCAATGCGAGTTCACGACAACCTAAATAGTTCACCTTTAAGGCTCTACTTATGTGAGCATGTAGTGGAAAACAAAAAAACAACAATATCTGAAAGTTAAAAAAAAAGGAGTGAAGTCTGGGAGCACTTTCTTATTATGAAGGATACCGGTCCCTACATATCAATGTCTAAGTTTGTTTTCCACAGAAGCTCAGCATTACATTCAACCAGCTGAAAACAGCCTTTTAACAATTAGCAGTAAACAGTAGCTTTCTCTCCACACCGATATTATGACCTGAAAAAAGGAATTACTTTTATTCTTTGAGGATGTGCAGTTCACACAGTTAGTGAAGTGTATGTTCATTAGCCCGTCCTGTCACTGTTACATATGTTACTAGTGACATAAAACTGGTTTCAATGCTCAACACCGACAAACAAACTCTATAAAAAAAAAAAAAACATCAGGTAGCCTATAGCTGTAGCCTAAAGAACTATAATGGTAATGTTACCTACATATATAAGTAATATATTTTAATTAAACATATTTAATCTATGGATCACTTACAATGATGTACAATTACAGACAGACACATTAGTCATTTCTCTCTTCATTAACAGAGTAAGTTTTTTAATTTACACTTACACCAATATTAACACTTCCAGAGCTTTGGGACCAATGAGTCATTTGCTCCTGGTGATTAGCTAGCATGAGTGTGCTAAAAAAACAATTGCAAGCTTACTGTTGGACTAATAAAACTTTTCTGTAATGAAAAGGCTTAATGTCTGAATATTTATTCAAATTGTACGTTCACCCCTCATTCATACAGTCAATATATGGAAAGTAAGCAACACAAACGGCCCATTTTCAAATCAGTTTCTTTGATGTCAAAAAACCCCAACATATTCAAATATATCTCTTTATTCTGGCTACTGCAGTTTAGCCCCACGCATTCACCAACAGCTTTAATAGTTAAAAACAAACATTTTTTAAGATTATATGAAGACCTCAATTCTTTAGAACTCAGCTTGAGCTCTGACTAGTCGCCCCCCGGTCAGAAATACTTTGATTGGTTAGAGACTAATTTGCATTTCGTAGACTTATAATACAATTATTAGCACACAATATATTGTGCAGCCCTACTGCTACAACAAATGATGAGACAATTGCACAAGATGTTTGGTCAAATCCCATGGATTTTTGAAACCTTCAAAGAATTATTTCCATTTGACCAACATCCAACTCCAGTAGCTTACTAATGCAGGCATCTGCAATAAAAAATCTCACCAGCTGTTCATCAGTCAACATTTAGCAGCAAGGAATGATACTGAGCACCTTATTGTGAATATAGTCACTATAAATGAGCAGTCAAATCTATTGAGATAAAGTCTGCCAAACACCTGGAGGAAATAACACCAAAAAACAAGAACACCAGGCAGTTTCAGCTCACTAATGGTCTCACAGTAATGACTAGTGAATACAAATGGGTTGAAATTCTCTATGTATTATTAATATGGAGACTGCTCTTCGTTCATTGTTCAGTTATATAGGATACGAAACCACACCTCAGGTCATTAAAATGGCAATGAACAGTTACGAAACAACCTGAGCCAACACTGAGATGTATCCTAAGCTTTAGTGGTTAAGGTGACTGGTGCTGTTGAGTAGCATCAGTACCACTGAGCATGGAGAGCTTTTTAATTCAAGTACAATTCTATAAAATGTTTGCAAATAAGCTCAAAAAGCAAAATGTTTATGCTAGACTTCTTAATCATGCACCTACAGTGACATGGTGCCAATTAGCCACTTTGGTAAACCAACAGGAAAGTGGTAACAGAAAGCCTGTGCAAAGTGATAAACACCTGTTCTGATTATGTTATGTTTGGCATCATGGAGCCGTGAGTGTGTCTCACCACACAGCTATTAAAAGCATAGCACCGCATGGTATATTCGCCACCATGTAGTGGTGAGTTGTGACACATTTCTAAAAGACACGCAAGCCTGAATGGGAGTCAAGAGCTCATATAAATTTGTCCTTCAAGATGAACCACCACAAAAGATGCCAAAAAAGGACGTGTTTACCCAGAAATCTAAATTTACAACTGCAGTGACAAAGCTACTGCCCATGCATAAATAAGATTGACACGACATTCACGGCACTGCAGAGCGTAAACACACTGCACACCAATCTGCAAACGAGTGTGCATGGGGAGGCAAAGTCCTCTTCTAAACACAGGCTCAGGTAAACATTGTTGCTGTCATAGCAACTGGCATTAGAACTGAAATCCACCATAGTGTACGTACATGCATACACAAACACACAGCAGAACTTTCTTTTATGACTGAAATTCAGGGGCATTCCATAAACAAAGGAATTCACCTTACAAAGTACACCACACTAGCTGTTAAACCAGAATGTAATCTGTAGAACTTTACTGCTCGTCCTGTTCTAATTCGCCAAAATGTGGCTGTTTTGTCCTTTGATCCTGGTATGGCTGATGCCACACACCACAAAATGAGAAGTATCTGTGTAGGTTAAAGCTCTTTAAGAATACTGATCTTCTAAGACTCTTCTAAGGAGAGTGCACAGAGAGAACTTTACAAATTTGGTAGCCCCAGAAGAACCACTGGCCTGCTGGCCCAAAGTTTTCCCCCCATAAACACTACTAATACCGACAGGACTGGCAGATGCAAATTAAATAAATGAAGGGGATGGGACTTACTGAAGTCCTGATTAATTGAAAACCATGACCACGAACATGAAAGACGTTATGCTAAGGAAAAATACGGTTGTTTCATATGCAGAAGATTCGCAGCTATCTCTACCTCACTGCTTTGACAGCAGATGCCTTGGGATCTTAAACCTGTGTTCAATCAACTGAGCTTAGTAAGTAAAGTCTTTGTTTCATGCAGTCTTTTTTCACAGACTTTGAAGTTGGATGTCATAAGTGACGATAGTATTTTGTGGTTAGATCCATCACATGCATATTGAGCAGGCCTTTAGTACTTTGTACAAAAACCGATACACTGCTGTGCAAAGGTGCTGGGAAGATAATTATCTTCCCCCAGTGTTTTATAATGGTGGTGAACATTGAGGTGCATAAATGTTCAAGAATTAATTTGGCCCTAAGAGACCTCATATCAAATGAGAAAAACACAAATGCAACATGAACATTGCCAATTCACCAAGGACTTTAATGTGATTACTCAATTAAAAAAACAAATATGGATTAGTTGTTCAATTGCATGATTATAATTAATATTTTACCTAAATATTGGCCTTGCAGGCAAAAACAAAATGATCTTTTTGTATGAATTTGTTGCATTACATTTATATATATTAAAAGTATCTAAGAAAACACTTTACACAAATTATCAATAAACAGTAAATTACTTGATTATTAGTTTGACTGCTGGCTAAAGCTTAAAAAAAATCAATTCAGTTCACTTTTGTCTCATTTTTCATTGTCGTGTGACAGTCTTTAAAATCAGCCGTTCCCACTGCAGGACTTTTTAGGTTCAGGTGATCAGGTGTCACAATAGTCTTTGTTTACAGAAGTCAGAGAGTACAGTCAAACTGTGTTCAGCTGTGCAAAGATCTGGCTGTTACAGTCTCACACAAAGAGGAACTACCTTGGTGCCTTGCAAAAGTCCCGATTTCCTTCATCCTCAAAAATCTGCACCAAGACAGATTTATCTTTTCTTAAGCTTATTAGGAATAAAGAACTTTTCTTGGGATGTTCTGACAACAGACTCTTCTGAATCCCATCTACAAAGTTTAGTGGAAAAAAAAAACCCACAATATTTTTGTAATGTACATCAAAGATTTACACAGCTGCGATCAGTGGAAAATACTCTGGTGGACTGGTCACTGATACACAGCTGGAATAGATCATATAAACTGACCAAATAAGTGAAGCAAATTGTGATTAAAACAAAGCGTTTGGACCAAAAACCTGCAGTGAGAGCCGGACGTATCCAGCTTGTGATACGCCCTGAGAAACCCAATAAATTTTTTTTTCTGTTTATATGGTATATAAGAATATTTTTTTTAAGTTGTAGTCCCACTTAATTGGCAGTTTACATTTAACCACCTTGTATTTAGGGCTGCTGAGGGCAGGTGAGAAATTTGAGGCTCTGTGAAGGTCTCAATTGTTCCTCATTCCCATTTTCCTCTACACAAAGCCTTCCTTTCTTACAGAGGCGTACGAGTGGACAGCCAAGCTCTTTTGTCTCTGTGAGGCTGAGGTCACATTTCTTGGCGCCAACACCGACCTTAGATTGAAAAAGATGAAGAGATTGGGCAGCACAGTCCCTACTGCCTGCGGCCAGCTGACAACGTTAAGAATTTGCTTCGCGCTCTAAAAATGGAATTCTGATCTCCCTCTTCTTGCAGCACATCTTCTACTTGTCAACTCAGAAAATCTCCATCCCAACACAATAGTTCAACAACAAAAATAAGTTTACGTAACTCTCTGCTGTTCCAAATGATCGGTCAAGACTTTTGGTGTCAAAACTTTGCTTTGTTTTCACACTTGAGGCTGATGTAGCCAAGAAATAAGGGAAACTTGTGCCTTCACAGTTCAAATCCTGTAAAGTGATGTGGGTGAATTTGCACAAAGCTAAATAGTGGCTACAAGTGGTTATTTAATTGTTATCTATATTAGACTTCACAACTGTTTCAGGTGTAAAATACCAAAAACAAATTTGTCACCAAACATAATCTAAATGAAGGGTAAAGAGTGTTGAGCAATTTGAACAGAACACCAGTAAACCCAGCCAGCCCCTGTGGTCCCCCCCCCACAGTAACTGATCCCATCCAAAGCACACAAAAGGATTGAGTGCTTTGTAGCAGAAGGACGCTCCGCGAGGCTGGGGCAAGGGGGGGGTTGTTCATTGGGCTGATGGCTGTTAGCCTTCTGTCCTGCACTGCCTGTCTCAATTCACTTTGTCCAGCCTCTACGAGGCCCCACCAATCTGGCCTCTTCAGAATGGCCTAGCCTGAGGGGAATAGCAATGGCAAAGTCTGAACACATATCTATCTCTCTCTCTCTCTCTCTCTCTCTCTAATAACTGATATATCCATTAGTGAAGACGTTAAGGTGATCCATCATATGCATTTAAGTCAACATTCAATTCAATTTGACCAAAGAAAGATGAGGGACACTTAAAAGAAGCAAAAAAGAAGAAGACAGAAGCCCAGAAACATTTATTTAGGTATTTTATATATTTATAGTATTTTCCCCCACTGTAACAACATGAATCCAACTAATCAGCTAACTAACAAACCCTTCTTGAATTAAGACAAAAAAACACAACCCACAAAAAGAATATTCTGATGTCGGTTGACTGTAAAATGAATAGAAAGATAACAGCCAAAACTATAAACCAGGAGCAACACTGTAGAACAGTGAGTCTGCTTAGAACAGAATGAATAAATGATAAAGCTGTTGTACAGGCTTGGAGTTTGTGTTTGGAGATAATTTCCACCACACAAACTGTGCTGGGCTTCCCAAAAGCAGCTTAGCACAGAGAATGCTATTAAACGTTAAGTCAAACATCACACTGGACATGCTATTGACAATTAATATCAACTTTACACCATTTCTGAGATACATTTCAATGAAAAAAATATATAAATATATATAAATTTGAGAACTGAGTTTTTAACAATGAAAAAATATTTAGGTTGACTAATAAGTTCTTGGTTGTTTTTGTAAACATTTAACTACATGAAATTGTGTATGTGTTGCATTTACTACATATCAATCACACAGTTTTTTTCCAGTAAGTGCACATCAGTGTCAAATTCTAATATTCAGCTCAGGCAGGAAAGGGTTCATTTGATTTAGTGCGGTGTGGTGGTGCAACGATCACGGATCACTGTTGATCTGTGAGCCGAACTAAACTCTCTCCTCGGTTTGGCACGCACGTGATCTGAAAAAAAAAAGTTTCACTGTATGGTCAGTATGTAAAGAGATAGCGGTCCATGTGGAGGAGCAAAGGAGCTGTGGACAAAACTAAATGGTGGACAAAACCACCACTGTGGGCAACGGAAAGCTACGTGACTGGGACCGCTCATTACATCACAGTGAACTGGGAAATAAGAAGACCTGTACTGCAGACACGCCCCCTTTATGAGAATCGCCCCAGAAAATGTAGACATTCTAGTCTGTTTGGAGAAAAAAAGTTAAGTTATAAGCGCATGTCTGCTTTGCTTTCTTTCCACTTTGTTGATGATGTGGATATAATATGATGTGGTTTTTATTTAATTTATTAATGTTCAAAGTAAGAAGCATTGATACCGTAAAGTGCATTTTAAGTTGTTTTTGATTGTGTCCACATCAAAATAAATAAAAATCATGCCCTATATTGCAACCTAATTTGCTTTATATAATTGCGTGTAATGAGTCTTGAGGGCAAAAATACTTCAATAAATAGTTCAATTTGACTTTCGAACCATGAGTTTTTTGGTCCGTTGCACCACTAGTGGGGTGCAACATTTGAGACATTAAATAAAATGAATTGTACTTTGATTTTATAACTAGATTTTATACATTTTGCACGTTATTTTTCTCTGTTGCAGCTTATGAGATGTAGCGAAACAAAAAAACATGTATGAAGTTTCCTGAAATACACACATAGTTTTGCCATATCACCCTCCACCTAGCCATGAGTATTTACACCATGGATTGGGCTTTCTCAGATCCTGGACTACACTCATAAATGAAAAAAAATGAAAAAAGTATTTTTCAAGAAATCATGGACCATTTTCAGATGGGATCATTTTTGTAGAGACATGCTTTTAAGCTTGAAATGTTCTAGAACCGGTCTCTTTGCAATTTGTCAAACCATAGTTCTTCAGGAGTGATTCTTCTATGGCAACATTCTGTGGCATCTTTATATGAGCGTAGGAAACACAGATTTCAGTCAGTGGTCTAGACTCTATCTATTATGGTTTGAGTTACATGCTTGCCAGAGTGTGCTCAAGTGATCTCTCAGCAAATGTAGAATGACCTCCCACTAGTGCAGGAACATGGTTTGGTACAAGTGACACTTAGAGAGGGCCACCAGCAGCCAACGCTTGAGCTGTAGCACACGCTCTCAGCCACCTGTCAATACAATCTCCTGTACTGTCAGTGCAATGAGGTGTTGGCAACAAGGACAGTGAGAACAGAGGTGAGACGGCACACCACCAAGCTTCATGTAAGGACAGTCTGGAGACAGTAAAGAGTGGGTTATCTAGATAGGAAACAGAACGGTTGAAAAGTTAGGATAGGCACGCTATGTATAAAATCGTAAGTACAAAAAACGAAGAAGTGAGAACTGCACACAAACAACACACAAGACGACTTCAGAGATCCACTATCTTGATGTTAATTTGACAACAGCTCAGCTGTATTTTATCTGAAATCAAGGTTAAGCTAAGATTTGCAAGTCAACAAACGCAGCCTCAGGAAATGGGCCTTGCCATACCAGAACATGGAATCCACCCACAACCTCTCACTCAGACAGGAAAAAATGAGTGAAAACAGTAGCGGTTAACAAGCTACACCTTATTCCACTCGGGTGAAGACAAGGATGTCTAGAAGCGGCCGGCATAAACTCAAGGGGAAACATGAAAGGAACGCTTGAGGAAACATGAGGAACCACATGCGTATTAGCACACATTCAAAACCATCAGGTTTCGAATTTAGCTGCACCAGTGGAGTTGAGGCTCGAAGCTGCGGGTAAGGTTTGGATTGTAGGCAATACTGAATGAAATGTCAGGCCAAATATCGGTTGGATATCAGGTCAAGGAAAAACATCATCCTGACACTGAGCAGCATGTGGCTGCACTTTCCCCCAGCTCTAAATTGGCAGGTACAGCTGTGGTAATTGCCTTCAAAAAAAGCAACCAAAATCTAGCATGGCTCCGGTCCCTAATGAACCACAGAGACACACTGGTCTGTTGATTGCTGATGCACCCAGACATAGTTATGCAACGGCTTGTGGAAAGCGCTCTCTGCATACTAATAGGTAGGTAGTTAACTGACAGTAGGTTTAAGGAGGGAGAAGTGGCACATTTCACCTCCAGCTGAAGGAGGCCAGTTGCAGCCAGACTGCAGTCGAGGTGATGGGTCAGGGTGTCAGCTGCCAAAAGGACTGTTGTTATTCGAGCACTGTACCAATAGGACCAGCAAACAGGAGAACCACAGACAGAGCTAATGCAAAGACCTTACTGGAATACCTCGGCCAATGCAAAATACATTTTAACA
Organism: Ladigesia roloffi; assembly: GCA_037577295.1. Classification (NCBI taxonomy): domain Eukaryota; kingdom Metazoa; phylum Chordata; class Actinopteri; order Characiformes; family Alestidae; genus Ladigesia; species Ladigesia roloffi. Next base: position 13,996 of record JBBKCR010130620.1, on the reverse strand, counting down.
TGTGGAATGTTTCACATTCACAATAATCTGTAATAGAGTTTAGATTCTCTGCCCGAACCCGACACGGCCCGAGCCCGGCCGTGATCAAGCATTTGATTTTATAGATCATTACTTAATTAGCCTATTTGGTTGAGGAGCTACGCCAAATTTATGAATATTTGAATATTTTAGGAAAGTTTAATTGCTGCGTGTCATGCGCAGCAGCACTCCAGCTCCTGCCACTGGCCACATTACACCGGTCCTGCTGTGCTGTACTGTGCAGAGCTTACAGTGCAACATGGAGCTTGAAGACGTGAAGAAGAAAATAAAAACGAGAGAAGTAACTTTGAGCAAGTTTGGAGGAAAGTCGGAGGTATGAAACTATTTTCAGCAAGTCGTGGGCATGGACAACATATGTGTCTGGTGTATTTCCTCTGGTGTTTTCAGTTAGACACTCGTAATCTACAAATGGTTTCAAAGGACCAGAGTGTGCACGGAGTGTGTGTTCAGAAACGCGCCCACAGTTGAGAATATGTATTATAACGGGCCACGTATTTAAAAAATTGTCGTGTTTAAATCGGGCTCGGGCCGATAATTACAGTTAATGTGTCGGGCCGAGCCGGGCTCGAGCATAAGGTGCACGAACTCGGATCAGGTCGGGTTTTTGGCCTGATCTAAACTCTAATCTATAAAGCACTGAAAAAAGTAAGTTCCCATTTAGCTAGCTGTAAAAGGCATTGTGAGATTCTGTGGTATCTGCAATAAGTGCCTGACAGCTTATAGAATTTTAACCAAAATATTTTAGTTAAAATGTCATAAAATCCCTAAGCCCGCCCTTAAGTTATACTAAAATAACCAAATGTTGCCATGTTTCCTGAAATGTTAGCGCACACTTTTAGAGGAATTAACAAGAGTAATGAATATACTAGACAGAATTTACACAAGGTAAAGCTGTTCGGCCCACATATAGTTAAAATGAAATATGACAGCTAGGAAACCCTTTAAAACAAAACTCAAATGCCTTCATGTGTACTTAAAACAATTTTTTTCCAGCAAACTCAAACAAGCCACAGAAACTGTGGTTCCTGATAGGCTAGGCTGCACTGCCTTTTCTGCGTTTACTAACCACATAACCCATACACAATAAGATGCTAAATATACTCGCAAATATACAGCATTTCACGCTCACTTCTGGTGGAAGGCACATCCACTTTCTGTACGCAACTTAAAAGAACGTATCGTTCAGAAATCATTAACAAACTCACGATGTTGTACTAATGCTGGTGTTATAAAATCAAGATATCATTTGTCCTGATGTCGAGATGACTCCCAGTTACAGATCCCAACTAGAATGAGTGATCCATGCCAAGGAAAGTGCTTCGAATACAAAACCAAGATAATCCCTCACGTCTAACAATGCAAATGCCATCTGTAGTGGAAATATCAGACTCAGTCATTTTTTACAGTTTAGCCAAACACAAAGCCCATAATCCATCACTCTGTGACACCCTGTCTATAAATAAGTGTAAATACAGATTATTAAAATAAATTTAAGTGCCCTTTACGTCAAGGACATTTAGTGTTGCAAAAAACGGTACAGATGTTGCAAAAATGGAAAAAGAACACTGTGGCTCACTTTGAGACACCACATGTTTTTCAGTATAACACAAAGGAGGAGCCTCACATGATGCCAATTTGTTTAGTTACATGACCAGGAACTACCCATAAACCTTACATCAGCTCCATGGACCTTGTAACTAACACCTGTAGACTAAAACCCATCATGCTACGCACAGCTGGTGGCCTAATGGTTAGGGTGTTTCCACTGCTTTCAGAAAGTTGTCTGTTCGAATCCCAGGACTGTTAGTGGCACCCCTGAGTTTCCCTTGGGTAAGGTACCCACACCCCCTGGGTGCTGTGTTCCTGGCTGCCCGCACTTTTTCTTAGTGAATGGGTTGTATGCAGAATTGTGTCCACTTACGACAGAATGGTCACTTTACTTTACAAATTACATCCTGATATATAGCTGTGACAAACAATTTAAATGTCTTTTTGGTCCACCGTTTACATCTACTAACGTGCAACCCTACAAAGACATTTGTAACCATCAATCTTAGACGATAAAAACAGCTTGCGTCAGAACTTCTGTTTCAAATTAATTTGTTTTGTAACACTTATTTGTCTCTATGATTAATATATTGTAATATATGTCTAGTGTAGAAACTGATATCTTGCTTATGAGCCATTAGTGGTGCTTTTTAACTGCATGTGGAAATTGCCAAATCTTACGAAAAGAAGTTCAAGGCTAGTGCTAACAGCTTGCAGGCAGTAATTCTGAACCAGTTCTATTCATCCACTCAATAAATGGCGCAACAATACAGAGAGGTGTAAGGTGTGAACTGTAAGAATGGAAAAAAGAACTTGGTGTCATGTTCATTCCCTGGTAATACCTGGCATTTACTGTATTTGTGTATTATGCTCGCGCCTAGAACCCTGCAGCGCAGTGTCACTGTCTGTTCACAGAGCATGACGGTCACATGGGAAGCCTAACTGGAAGCAAAACCGGCTATTCTGGCCCACGAACCACAGCAGGCTCTGGAGTAAGGCAGTAAGCGGCCATAACGAATAATCTCAATAACAGAAAGGATTAGGAACCTGGTGGACTTAAGAAGGTTTGTCATTTCATATATCATCCAAACAGCTAAATTCCCTTTTAAGGAATGCTACATAATCGTGATCAGTTCTGACTTGTGAATTCCTTCCATTCCTCCACATTCCTAACACAAAGCACCTGCACTCATTTATCACACGCAGCCATTTGTTTTTGAGCAGCTAGTGCACATCACGACAGCCTTGCCTAAACATCGTACTTTTGAGTACGTCTGAATCAACACTGAGGGGAAACAGACATGAAAGGCTGCGGCCCCCATGTGCAGTACACACTTCAACAATTGCCAGCGAACTAGAGGTGGAAAGGACACACCTACAGTATGAAAGTGTCATGTTTCTCTTTCACTGGAGAGAGGCCTGCCTTCCTGGCCACATGTCCTGTCTTCTACCACGGTCACATCGCCCTACTTATACCTTTGTCTCTCAGCCTTTATGATTCCCAGGTCACTGAAGAAGGGCAACCGTGGCACGCACAAACATGAACATAAACACACACAATTAAACACAGATCTCTAAATGTAGCCACAATGTCATATCCGATAACTTCAATGTCACAAACATTGATCAAAGATGACCTAAACTCACACTGACAAGCTGTAATTGCTTGCTTTGCATGGCCTCTCAACACTCACACCCTCTCAGAGCAAAAAGTGAGGTGATTTTGTCCATGTTTGCAGAGGTGTCATGGTGCAAAGGCAGGACTCATTTAGAGTAACTCTAAAGAATGTGTGTTTGGGGGGGTGGGGGGTATGGGCAAGAGACACCAACTTCAGTTACAGCAGCTAGTGATTTACCCTTAGTTCTAGCAAATTTGGTCCCAAATTGTAGTCCCAAACACAAGGTCATTTGTAGCCCTCATCAGTTGTATATGGTGTCAGTGAATTACTCCCCACACTGACACACTCATTTGAGGAAATGCCTTCCAAATTAACACACATTTAGAAAGAGAACACATGGATGTTAAAGGCACTTGGCACCTTTAGGTATGTTTATGATTTGTTGAACAACACAATTAAATTAAGAAAGTTAAGTGTTATTCATAGTTTGTCTGGGTGCTCTCAATCAGGCAGTGTCCCTTGTTTCCTCCAGTTCAGAAAATGACTCTTAAAGCCAATCATAGAGCCCATGTTAACACACAAACTGACACTGGACATCCAAACCCGTTTCTTTGTTCCAAGTACCAACACCAAACCTTCAGAATTCTACTTTTTAAAAAATGACTCCATCATTTTGTAAAATAATCTCTAAAGTGAAGCACACATTTTAAAACTGTAAAACCCCATTTATAAAACAGGCAGGGAAACTTACTCAGACTTTATGTTGTACGAGGCAGTTGTTTCTTGGTGGTGAAGGGGTCTGAAATGTTAAGTAACAGCTCCACACCACTCCTCCTAACATCCATAGGACTCACTGTTTCAGCTACAGCAAACTAAGAACGATAGAGAGCATTTTTCCATCTTAGAAAACAACTTTTGCTAGACTAGCCTAGCCGGTCAGAGAACCCATGTTAACAGCCCACCTGACAGACAGTCATGTTGTGACCTATATTTTTAATTTCACAACACTAAACTGCACTCAAACCGTGGTTGCTGATATGAGGAGTAATAAAAATGGTGCAGCTACTTCAAAGCATGTTTACAGGAGTGTAAATCAACGTCATTTTTGAGGCGTTTACAGCAACCTTCAACTTCCTCAAGCCGTTTCAGTTCAGGCGGGCTGTTCCTCGCCACATTAAAGAGACTTCGGACTGAGTGTCGACGGGGGACAGACCCATTTCACTAGCACATGCTCCAGTGCAATCCCGCATTCAACAACATAATGCATTTGTCTTTGCAATCATTTAGACTAATAATAGAGTGGATGTTATTCTGCCCTGCGATCTTCAAACACACGACCTTCTGATCTGCTCCCTAAACAGTAATATATTCAGTAGTAAGTGTGACAGTGGCAGTAATAATTAGCTACGCTAGTACAGCACATAGTCTAGCAGGTTTTCAAATGACTTAGGGTGCCCGTGCCTCATTGGAGCTTTATGTCTAGCAACACCCTTGTGAAATAGGGGTTAGGGTGGTCTACCTGAGCTGAGTTTGAGTTAAGAGTTTAAGACCGACACACCCTGAAACACCTGCAGACTTGTCTGCAGCGCTAATGGCGGGTGCCCAACTGTTGCTCCCCCCTCAAAACCAGTAACTAGGTCAGCTCCACCACACACTCCACTCAGCTCCGGTACTGTTTACAAACCAGCGCGGACTGTTCGGATCCTCACCCGGGCGTAAAGCCGTGTGTTAGCCGTGAGAAGCTAACTTTCCTCGTCTTTAAGCCCGATAAATATATGTAGCTTGCATAAGTGACACCGGCGCAACGACATAAAAAAACAAGGCGGATACGTTGTTTCGGCATTCCTTGCTTGTTACACTGGAGAACTTTGAAACACGCAGTAACTTCTGAAAAAGCCAAGAGCGCCTACCTTACCAGCTGTTTACGCAGCTAGGAGAAAGAGTGCGGACATGAAGACAACTTGCTGCAGCTCTCTTCCTGTGCTCGAAGCCCCACGGAAAAAAACAGCAGAACTGAAATGTCTTGGTAACTTTTTGTTCCCTCTTCTCTTTCTTTGCTCTCACCGATGCGTGGCGTTACGAGTGGGCGCCATGTTTGTGTTTTGTTACTTTGGTGAGCTCTTGGCTCTTTTCTCGGACGGACTGCTGGAGGCGTGATGGAGCCGCCCAGTACAATGACTCCGCTCTGCTCTACTTTTTCCCACCCACTTACACAGGTTACTTGTGCCCCCTATCTTGGAAAGAGTGCTAGTCTCACTGTAACAGGTGCTTTCTCTTTCACTACAACGGAGGACCAGGCCTGTTAAGCAATGACGGTGTCTTTCAAACTGTAAAAGGTGGTGAAAACCCAAAAAAAAAAAAAACTGATTTTAGACACAATAAGATAAAATAAGTGCACGCAAAGTGACCGTTACAACATAGGAAAGAAAGCATGTGCATCTCTTGGAAAGAGTGCTAGTTTCACTAGAGCAGGTGCCTTGTTATCCAGTTATATCCAGTAAGACGTGATTAAAACACAGTGGTCAAACCACTAATTACACCAAGAATGACTGCACAAAGTTACTAATAAACAAGAGGGAAAACCAATTAGAATGTGCCCATATCTAGGGAAAAGGCCAGCCAGCTTCCTCAGAGTCAAAGAGGACCAGGCCTGTGAAGGTGAGAAAGAAACCTTTCCAAACATAAGTGGTAAACACAAAGAAGCCAAAACACATTAAATCAGACAATATGGAAAAATGACTGAACACAAAGTGACGATTACAAAAGAGGGGGAAATAAAAATTAGTATGGAGAATCAAATGACTATGCTTTCAGCTTTATTATCCCAATTTATACTTTAAGCTCACAACTGCACAGTCACATCATACATCAACATTTACAAAAATTCTATTAAATACTTGTTTCCTCCAGTTCAGAAAATGACTCTTGGAGCCAGTCATAGAGCCCATGTTAACACAAACTGACAGACACTGGATAACCAAACCAGTATCTTTCTTCTAAGTACCAACACCAAACATTTTGAATTCTAATTTTCTGCTAAGTCAAGTGTTAGTGGACACATTCATAGGATTAAAATTTTAAGCGCTAGAAGGTTGGGACAATATCTTCAACCAGATCTTGTACTAGGGCACAAAGGAAATTACATAGGCTAGTTTGTTGTGGGCAGATTTATGTGTGTGTTGGAAAATTGGGGTGGGGTGTAGGCAGTTGTTAGAAATCATCCATGGGTGAAAACGTCACTAGATTGGGAAATGCAAGCTCCTCTCGTAGAGGAGATGGAAAACCCTCCAATTGTTCCAAGTCCAGAGAAAATGCCTTCTCACCACAACTGCTCAAACCAGGGCTGATAATTTTTGCTGATGCCAAGATGTCCGATTTTGTCTCTCTGCAGCCCCCTGTAAAGGGGGATTCACTCAAAGTAGCCATGTGTTTTCGAGCCATCTGGAGGGGAGTCTCTCCTTCAGGACAGGAGATGACTGGAGGAAGTTCAAATTCTTCCATCTCATCCTGAAGCTCATCACTGCTTTTGGAGTAATCATTCTCAAAGTCTGGAAACATCTCCTGGGCGATGCTGAGCTGTAAGATATTGCTGGAGCTTTGAACAAGAGTCTCCTGGGACTGTGAATAGTCCCAGGTGACTGCATAATGAAGAGGCGCCCCCTGCTGGGATGGAGGGGGGCTGCAGGATAGAGGGTTAGGACTCGATATTGCAGAATCACATAGCATTAACTCTTCTGGACTGAGTTTTTTGCCATTGGCTTCAGACATTGGTGTGGGAACAGAGAAGCTACTCCCATCGTGAGGTTTCTCCTGCTTTTTCTCAGCCTTCCTTTCTTCTACAGCTTTTCTCCATGAAGCTCGGACATCCATAACTTGGGGGAAAAAAAAAAGGTAGTGAATGTACAATTCAAATGATTCAGTCATCAGTACTAGTATAGGCCCATCACAGACGTATATCACATTATTGTAATTTCTCCACACATAGTTTACACTTCATTTAAGAGCAGTTTTGGTGGGGTTTAAGACTTAAGTAAATTTTAAACTATGTTAATGTGGTCATGCCATGTGTCTTCAACTAGCAGCCGTGCAGCCCATTTGATCATTTTGGTATTCTTGTAAAAACCAGATGATTATTTTCCAAAATTATGAAATGTACAATCCCATTAGTCTTAATATATATATATACCCTGAGTCATCTGTGAAGTTGCACGACTCTAAATTGAAGTACCCAATTTAAACTTGAAAATCCCATTTATAAAACCAGACAGGGAAACTTACTCAGACTTTCTGGTGTCCGAGGTAACTGTTTCTTCGTGGTGAAGGGGTCTGATAATGTGTTAAGTAACACATCCAGCCCCATACCACCCGTCCTACCATCCATAGGACTCAATATTACAGCTTCAGCAAACTAAAGAATGATAGACACACTGAATTAGATAATGACTATCTAAATTGGCATGCAAAAATACATAAAAATTGATGCCCTGTCTGCTCCGTATCTGTCCGTTGCGATTTCCCTCAATTCGCCCCGGTCATCAGAAAGCAGGTATGATCTAGGGAGAGCTAGTGATGGGTACAGCAGAGAGCAGAACTGCCCATGTATCAGTCTCCCATGCAAGACATTTCCAAAAATCTTGTTCTTTACAGGAGTTAATACAAGTGTAGCGTGTACATGCCTGAGTCGCTAGACTGTCATATTCCAATTCCAGAACCTGAGCATGTGGTTTCACAGCCTGTGTCTTGACATGTGAAGTCAAGGGGCTCCTGTGGCTGGCCTGTGGATGGTGTAAAACATGAGACATTCACACAAGCATAACTATTACACATGCTGATACAGAAGTTGAAGCTACTGCAACATGATTAAAGAAATTAAGCATTTACCTGGATTCAACTGTGCTGTGCAATATGATTGTGTTAATGTGTTAAATTGATATATATGTAACAATGAGCATATAGTGGATGACCTCCCCAATTTAACACTGATCAACTTTATGTTCCTTTACAAACTGATCATTCTGATAGTATTTTTATTGGGGCTCTGCTGGTTTCTTTTGTCTGTCCCCATATATATACACACATACCCCACCATATCACCCACACAAAGTAGAAAATTAATGAGTCATTGGCATGCAAAAATACATAAAAATTGATGCCCTGTCTGCTCCGTATCTGTCCGTTGCGATTTCCCTCAATTCGCCCCGGTCATCAGAAAGCAGGTATGATCTAGGGAGAGCTAGTGATGGGTACAGCAGAGAGCAGAACTGCCCATGTATCAGTCTCCCATGCAAGACATTTCCAAAAATCTTGTTCTTTACAGGAGTTAATACAAGTGTAGCGTGTACATGCCTGAGTCGCTAGACTGTCATATTCCAATTCCAGAACCTGAGCATGTGGTTTCACAGCCTGTGTCTTGACATGTGAAGTCAAGGGGCTCCTGTGGCTGGCCTGTGGATGGTGTAAAACATGAGACATTCACACAAGCATAACTATTACACATGCTAATACAGAGTCAATATTCAGTGTACAGACAGTTAATGACAAGACAGATAATGTAAAACCCACTTGAACAGAGCTGGGAGAAGGAACAACTGCTGGGGCTTCAGCATGGCCAGCAGGATGCACCGGACCAGGTGATGCACACTTTGTTGAAAAACAACTGGAAGAAAGTAAGTCTGCCATTTTGTTCATCACTGAAAAAGAGCTGTTAAAAAGTTTACTGTAATGAGAAACGTCATTGAAATCGTACTCAATCTAAAAAATATATTTTTAGTAGAAAAAGGACAGGCAGGAAATCATAGCACCTTGAAAAATAATCCTCAGCGTCTCCTTTAGCCAAAAGACAAGGCTTTTCTTCAGACGCCTTCTCAATCCATTCTGAAGAGAAAAGAAACATTGGGTTTGATTTCACTGTTAAAAATGTAAAAGGGAAAGCCATATCAGTAGCTACACTAAAATCTATTTATGTACGTACCAGGAAGGATTGCTGGATATTGTGAGAAGATGCTAGTTTGAAAGCTAGCTTCAGTTGCAGGTTCAAATGACAAAGGTGCCATTGGAGATAATAACTCCAAAACCTGCAAAGATGTGAAAGGATATGCACGGATCTCAATTTCCTTTCTTTAGCAAACATGAAATCTCAGGCTTCTCTTAGCAGTGCAATCAGACACAGGAGCCGTTCATTTTAACTTTGGCTTAACTCAGTCATGAAACATTTCTAAAATAAAAGGATAATCTGCCCACTTACAGGATCCTTGTTGAGGACGGAAAGCGAGGGAGTGTGCCTCATATATTCTCCCCACTTCTTTTCCCAGTTCTCCTCGTGCTCCATAATTGAATTCTTAGTCTCAGATATTTCATCCTTGGCCAGTTTATGCCTATGAAAACACAATGTTGTATTTTTAAGCAAAAAAACAAAAAACAACTTGGTTAAACAGGTTAGAACCCACTGAACACTCCAAGTCAATAGCTAAAGGTTAACTAAACTACAGGAGGAAATTAAAGGGCTTTTATTTGAAGCTTCTCCTCACCACAACTTTTCAGACAAACAATAGTTGTGGGTGTGGCTACACAGATCACTTACACCTGAATCCAACCAATAGCTTAGCTATCACCCACATTTAACTTCCCTATCTGGTCTTCTCTTCAAAAGCAACATAGACACCACCACTAATTCTGGTAGTTTTGTATTTATTATTTTGTCCAAAATATGCATACTACTGTTCTCTAAAACCTCAAACTACCTCATGATTTTCAGGGCCTCCTTTGAGCGGTTCATCAGCAAAGCTTGCTCCTTCAGAGTCTGAAGGTTGAGCCACAAATTTGTGTGCGCAACCTTGGCTCGCTCATCACGCAGGAGAATCAATCCCACATTAAGAAGCTCTAGCAACTGCAGAAGGACAAGTTGCCCCCCATCATACAAGCTCCCAATGTTGGTCTAGAAACAGCAAAAGAAAGAGAATAACAAATGTAACACATTTATAATTTAGGTGGAATACAATCAAAACTGATGAAGTTTGTGCATAAAATAGAGCAGCACGGCTGATCTGCAAAAGTGTCACTATTCATACTTTCTTTTAACAACCAAGATAACCATTGCTGGTTGGATAATGGATTCTAACCCATTGTCACTGTCAGGCGGAAAACACCTACGCCCAAAATGGCTATTTTTAAGGAGACTAAAAAACAATGTATATACTAAATACTGTCATCACTTTTTATTGTTTAATAATTTCTGAATATATCACAGACCCACTTGGAGTTATGAGGTTTCCGCCAGACAGCGATATGTAATGTTCCATGTCATGTCAAGAAACTTATGCTTGTCAAGACGACACAGCATTCAGTTGTTTCGATTATTCAATAATCTTTATAAATTATACAATACTAAATAAACAGCCCTGTGCAGTGCCCTACCTCTTGGGATAATGTCTCCAATCGCGCCAGCAGAACTGCAGGTATCTTCACACTGATGTCCTTCCCATCCAGGGCATACTGGTTCATTTTGCCTTGGATCACACTATGCAACACAGTTTTTGCTCCTTCTAGACTGGATAAGGCCTGGTCAATCTCAGCCCATAAGCTTCGAACCTAAAATAATAGATTGCCCAATCTAAATCTCAGGTCTGCTCCAGACTTGCATACACATTTTGACATGCACACTATTGAGAAAGTCCCCAAGGCAACACAGCTGTCCCCGCCATTCATCTCAAACACAAAAACATTTCATAAGGATGTAGGCTTCAGCACAATTATAAACAAATATGTGAAAATGTATTTTGTTAAATAATGATAAACTGGACTAAGAATGTGTTAGGAGAGTTTTTAGTGGTGGAAAAAGAATAGTACAGCATGCCTACAGAGCTTACTCTGAAGAAATGTCTGTGATGGGCTTCTTATACAATAAATCAGACAATAGGCTGTCAACTGATCCATCTATGCTTGAAGGGCTAGTCAGGATCTCTGTGTTGATGCTAATGACCTCCCTTTGTCCATCATTGCTGTCAATTTCTTGTGAAGACTAGGATCTGCCCTAATCAACTGCTGCCGTCTCAAACTATTCATGTGGTGTTAGAGGTGTGAAGCGTTCCTATAAATATGATTATAGAGCCATCAGGTCAACATTCCTCAATATTCTTATCTATTTCTGTTCAGAATGTTAAACTAATTTACTAATATCAACCATGGAAGCAGCTCAACAAAAGTATCTCTAATTAGATTTTGCTTTTTAATACGCCTTCATCTCTACAGATCTGACATAATAAAATTGACCATGAATACTGCAGAACAAAAGCCCAAAATCTGTGAGGCCAGATATTTAAACATAGTGAGTAAATAAAAGCCAACACATTGGTGCCAGGATAATTCATAAACAAACCAGTGATCCAAGCTACAGAAATAAGAAAAAAGAAGGTAAGAATCTGCCAGAAAAGTTAGGTGTGATTTATGATGGAAAAATGTATTGCTTAGTATATTGTCATCTTTTCACTAAAGTATGCTCAGAATATAAGTGTGAATTTATATGATTAATAATGTATTATTGGTCATTGTGTTTTCTACACATTTTATGGACAAATATAGCAGAATTTAAACAGCTTTCTGAAACATCTTCCAACAAACTTTGACGAGAACCTTAGCCAGAACTTCATTTTCCGCGTTGCTGTCCGTGATGCTGTCCGCGTTACTGTCATGTTTCCTACAAGAAGAAGGTTGTAGTTAAAATGATTTTAAAACATTGTAGAAAATACTTCAATGAGCCCCACAAATATCAGGTGACAGTTACATAGACTCTTTAGTTTAATTCTTAGTCATTCTCATGTTTCAAATTTTTAATTGTTGAAGTGAAGTCTGTCCGCAATATTATTAGAAAACTAATGTGTTGGAGTATAGAGCATAAAATCATTGCCCTAATTTGTGAATTTGTAAAACGGGACACATTAAGAACAATCTAATCACCTGATCTGTATTTATGGTTTGACCCCAATGGTTTGATTATATTGACCTACCTGAGCAAATCAGTGTAGTTTAGTACTTCTACTTCATGCTCCCTCAAAGAGTTCTCCAAACGTCTGAAACAGATAGACACTGTAATGAGTATAAGAAAAAGACTCACATAGCAGGACAAAACAATTGTTTCTTAAATAGCACTTTTAAACTTTTCAGTCCTGATCACATTTGCTTGCAGGTCTAAATTAACTGCCAAAGTCATAAACATGAAGCTCACCAAGGAAGGGCAGACAAAAAACCTTTATGAGCTTAGAGCTCAGATGTGTAGACAGACAGACATTACATTCAAGTTTTTACTAAAATTACTGTAAACATACAGCACACATACACGTTACCTTATGGCTTGTTAAGCTTCAATTTTGTGTTACCTATTAAATGTAACATGAACATTCTGACATTAATAATCGATTGTCCCAAAAGACAGAGAAAACCCAGCAAATAAATAAATAAACACTGAAATGTCTGATATAAATGCTTCAGGAAAAGTCTTTTGCTGTTCACACTGCAAATCTGTCTGCAAATCAGGGATGTTGGATAATGGGATTTGAGCTCGGTGTCTGTCCCACAAAGAAAATTCTCTTTTCTATGACAAACATTACCACAGGAGCAAACATAATTGCTACTAACTTTGCTCTTTTCCGATAGTCTTGGATGAAACTATCCTGCTCCACAGACACTCTTTGTAAATGTCGCTTCGCCACCTGAAATCGCTTCATTGCCAGCTCTGAAGAACTTGCAGGGACCGCTACCGCCTCTGGAACCCATCTGCCATCTAAATGTTGTGTGACAGAATCCCATAAAGTTTGAGGTACAGAGTATACAACAAATCCTTTTTAGAAGTGGCAAAAAATGTAAGAAAAAAAACAGCACTCAAATACTGTACCTTTGGTAAAGGTCTTGATCATTTTTGCCATGACATGTTTGGTTAAGTGAAGCATCAAATTGATGAATTTTGTTCCTGAAGGAGACAGTAAATGTGATGCAAGCACCTTGGGGAATGTGCCTCCCTCTTCATCCTGAGTAAAAATATGTTACATTAGTATACCATATCTACTGACTACTGACACTATCAAATGTGACTTTATTAAAGTGGGTGTAGGTGGGGGGGGGGGGGGGGGGGGGGGGGGGGGGGGGGGGGGGGG
>JBBKCR010129891.1:0-23082 GCA_037577295.1 Ladigesia roloffi | reverse complement strand
TCGTCACGAGCCACGGGGTGTAATCTGGATGTGTCTGTGCATGTTTTTTTTATTTTGAAAGGTCTGACGCCCATCCAGTTCCATTAAATGAATACCAGACTGCTACGGCTAAAGCTAATAATCTACGTTTGTGTTCTGCTGAGGAAAAAAACTCACCTTCGACTGGGATGTCCTGGGGGTAAGCAAATAAAAATCACATTTTCATTTTGGGGTGAACTATCCCTTTAACCACTGCAAACCAGGAGCACCCCACAAGACCTGTCGCTTTGGAGATACTCTGATCCAGATGATGGTGTTAGCATTGAAGCACACTGGATGGATGGCAGTGGTCGGAGACATACTGTAGATGTCAGTCCGTACATCTACTGAGCACACAACCAGGAATGTTGTCTGATCTGGTAGCCTTCTGTGGGTTCACATTAAGCAGAGTTTACCTCACAGTACCATGGTCAGACAGCGCATATGGCCATTGGATGGCAGGGTGTCATTTTGTGCTTGTGTAGAAGTCATTCAGCACATCTGAACGTGAGTCCTCACCATCACTGGCAGGTGGAGATTCCTTGTAGCTGGTGATGGCCTGGATTCCCTGCTACATGTTTTCTGGGCATGGCTGTGGATTTTCAGCTATGATGGTCTGGTAGGTTTTTCTTAGAGCAGCCTTATCACCTGAACTATAAGCAGTGTCTCAGGTTCTTAGCAGCATGCACACCTCCCCTGCCATCCATGGGTTCTGGTTGGGGTGTGTGGAGATGGTCTTGGAGACAGTAACCCTATCGATGTACTTACTGATATGAGCCAGTAAAGGACTCCATGTACTCCTCCAGGTTGGTTGAGACATTGTAGTTTGCAGCTTCTCTAAATGTGCCAGTTAGGGTGCTTAAAGCATTCCTGGAGAGCAGAAGTGTCTCCTGAAGGCCAGATCTTCATATGTTTAAAAAAAAAAGGAATATGATGAGCAGTCCGTATGCTGGGACCAGCATTACTGAGATATGGTCTGGGTAACAGACCTCTGGCAATCTTTGAAATGCTTTTCAAAAATCCTCTGCCGATTGTTTGCTCTTCTTTCTGTCCTCCATGCTGAGTGTGGTACATACCAGCACAACAATCGAGTCGACTTCATCCATTAAAACTTATTACAAGTGTCATTTTTATGGTACCAGCACCTATTCCATACCACAAGTGTGTTTAGGTTTGTGCTCTGCTGCCATCTAGTGGAACGAGATAGAACCTTTCTCTAGATATGCAAATATTACTGAAATCCAGCTTTTATGAGGGAAACAGAGAGAGATTTTTGTTTAAAAAAAATTTTCACAATGAAGAAACAAAGAAAAACTTTTCTAAACATTACACATACATATTATATACATTAAGCATACATACCTGTCATGTATAAATACAATATGTATACATACGTCTGTGTGTGTGTTTCTGTGTTTGTCTCTGTGTTTGTGTCTGTGGATTTTTTCTCCTTTTTTGGTCATTTGTGTATGTTAAATAAAATGACAAAATCAATGTGGCCAAGGACTTGCAATTTGAGCTGAATGCCATTTTGTTGGTTTGGTCACTGCGTCAACGCATGAAATGTACTTACAGGCTCTATCACCCTCCATGTAATCTTAATAAGTCCAAGTGGCACAATTTCAAACTGGCCTTAATTGCAGTATACCAGAGTCATACCCATAGGGCAGGCCTGCCTCTAAATTGTTGTGAATACTTGTCCACAATCCACGTCCACAAATACCAGTGCTATATATGTCTGTGTGGAAAGGCACTGAGTGGAAGTGCAGGGGGTGGTGACGCAATAGTGATGTTACCCTGTAATGACAGGTCAAGGTGAATGATGACAGCACTTTATGTGAAAGCGCATGATCTGATCTCACTCTCACTGAATCAAATTGGTGGTAGACATGCAGAAAGAGTTTCCCCCAGCCACAGTTGTGTCTCACTGTTTGCTAGAGAGGCTTAGAAGATTATGTGCTGCTTCAGTAGGCTAGAGGAGTTTAGAAATATAGGTATTGCCTCATGCAGTTTGTTTGTGTAGCTTATGTACCTTCTGTTTTGCACTGTTTGCCATTGTGTTTTGAGTCAACTTCTGTTTTAGTCTAGCGTAGTTAGGTTATGTCCTGCTTCTGTTGGCTAGCAGCGTGCTAATGTAGTTTAAAAGTGTAGGTGTTTTCAACAGTTTGTTAGTGTAGTTTATTTTGGGATCTGCCTTTTACGATTTTGGTTTGTGTAGTTTCAATTTTGTTTTTCACAGTTAGTGTTGTTTTGACGTTAGCTGTTTTCTGTAGTGGAGCAAGTGTCGTTTAGCTTAGCTTCTTTTTCTCAGTTTGGACACTTTACTGAAACTTTTCTGCTTTATTAGTGTATTTGTAGTTGTTTAGGTTAGTTTCTCCTTTTCATAGTGTTCTTGTGTAGTTTAGAAGAATATCTGCTTATTCATATTATCAGTTCAGTTTGGAAGATTAGCATGAAGGCTCAAAGTCAGGTAAGATGTACGGTTTGCCCTTATTTTCACAGTGGCTTTTCTTATCTGGTATACTGATTGTGTTTTTTACAGGAGAGGAAACAGACAGTCCAGGAACAACTGAAGAGACAAAAGGAGGCAATTACATCCAGGATGAAGAAACTACACAGCAAACAAAATGAAATTAAAGTCAGTAATAAACATAAACTGAGAACAGATTGACAAATAAAGCAGTTGGGCAAGAAAAAGAAGATATATATCAAATTAAATTTCATGTAGCCAGATTTATCCATGGAGCCCTCATGTAGTTCATGTAGATCATGCAAGACATATTTGGTTTCTAATGGTTAGTTTTGCACTGGAACTGCATTAGCTGGTAGCTAATTAAGTAAACTTGGAATACAATTTGGAATACAGCTTTAGGACAATTGGGATAAGTGAGAAATTTAGTAACATTTGTAAAGGGAGCAGCTGTTTATACCTGTCTTCAATCCTTTAAAAATAGTTGATATACTAATACCTTAGGCACTTAATAAAAGCTAGTGTTTATATATAACATGACATATGTACTAGTAATTATTTGTGAAAACACCAAGATATTTCTTCTTTTAAGAAAAGAGCCTCAGCACTTCGAGACAACATAGAGAGAAAGTATGAGGAGATGAGGAGAGTGTTGGAGGAAGACTGCAGGATTACCATTTCTCTCCTGGAGATGGAAGAAAGGGCCATGGTCCAAACCCTGGATAACTTCATAGAGAGAAACTGTGATGTCCTTAGTGATATAGAGTTCCAGCTCAGTGAGGATTTACTGGAGAGTGGTACACAGTCTGGAGACAGGGTAAGAATCACAGATGTCTTACATTTGTCTGAAATCTTTGAATTTTTACATGTAAATAATGAAGCTAACATTTCATATGCAGATATCACTCTACTATTTCACAAAGCTAAGGAATATCTTACTGGAAAGGTTTGAATCTGAGATGGAGGAGAAGCCCTGCTTTGTGAAAGACCTCACATTTGTGGTTTATTGTGTAATAAACCATAAATAGAACTAGGACAGCTGGTGGTCTGGTGGTTAGGGATATGCCTGTGTTTAAAAGGTTGTGGGCTCAAATCCCAGGATTGCTTGTGGCTTCGCTGGCTGCCCACTGCCTCAGTTGGTGAAGGAGTTAAATGCAGAGAACAATTTTCTTCTGGTCACAATTTGTGTTGTGTTAATGTATGACAAATGGATATTTTAGACTTCAGCTCACATTTGTTTTCTGTTACCGTATGTCCTCCATCGACAACTTTGTAAACAGATAAACAGCATTTTTGCTCAGCGCTGTATACATTTTGAACTTGTCCTTGTCAGCATATCTAACAAGATCTCAACATGACATCCAAGGTGGCTCCACATTAACCTGCTTGATAGATTAGCAAGAGCTACATCATAGAGGTGAGGGAGTGGCACTTTAAATATCCTAAAAAGTAGTTTTAAATGTGATCACTGTGATCAACTTCATGTTATTTAGTTTGATAGTGTGATCACCAGTGTTGGGCAGGTACCTTATTATATACATATAAAAGTAATTAGTTATAGTTACTAGTTACTTCTCACAAATAGTAACTGCATTAGTAACTGAGTTACATCATCAAGTAACTAATTACCAGGCAAAGTCATTATTGCGTTACTTTAAATATAATTTAATATAACTATAAAATAAATATAAAACATTGTACACCAATCACCGACGCAGAGAGACGCTTTTCTCCTGGGCATAAGCTGCACGTCACATAAATGTCACATTCCCTCAGTGAGGGAAAAGTAGTGCTTAAACTTCCAGTTTGCAGAAGCTGCCTTTGACTGACCGTGTGTGTACTGCCTCTGATTGGCTAACCATGGAAATTTGCTAAATCTAAGCCAATCATTGCATTTTCAGTTACACCACGTGTACAGACACACCAATCATCATCACTGGTTATGTGTTCTGCCCCGCCCCTGAACACACACACACACCCCATAGAAAGAGAGGTCTTATGGCTGAGAGAGACGCTGCTCACATGAAAACCGCTTCAGTGTTCTCAGTTATAGTAAAGTGCATTTTATTGTCAGTAACGGTAATGGTGCTGTAACGGGGAAACAGTAACTGGTTTGATTACTCAATACTGAAAAAAGTATCACCGTTAGTAATGCCATTTATTTATAGCGCCGTTATTCCCATTTCTGGTGATCACTATTCTTCTAAGAAAACGTTTCCATTATTATGTGTCCAAACAACTAACAAGTACTCTACATGGTGCGAATGCCTTGTGGTCTTCTCTCACTCTCTCTTGTTCCCTCAGGTCACAGAGCTTGAAGACAGGTATGAACAGCTGCTCTTTCTGTTACGCATTAATGTTTATCACTATGTCAGGCATGTCTGCCTTTGAGTGACAAGCCTTCGTTCTAGATTAAACACAAATAGCAGTCCTGTGATGTAGGGACTCATGTGATGTGATATAGGCTAGCACCGTGGAATCTCTGGTTAAGAACAACAGTCACAACATTGATACTTTTCTGATTTCAACCTTCTGCCCTTGTTCGTTTTTACCATATATTTAGCTTGTTTGTTGCCACTTTTGGCCAATTGAAACCCATGAAATATAAATGTTATAATTCCTTGTTTTTTTACACTCTTAAATCAAACAATTTAGGTTGACATACTTTCATTCTGAACTACTACTAAGTTTCTACTAGATTGTGTCATTTATAAATATTTGGCCCAGCGAGCAATTTTATATAATGGCCATATATATTTATATATGATTTTATATTTTTTTATATAATATTTAGCTATTTTACTACATAGAATTTTAACTAATACCAGTTCTTGTCATAAGTATCAAATATCTATTTATTTGTTTTTTTACATCCTTCAAATACCAGTTCGTTTGCACTTTTTAGTAAACAACCTCAAAAATGTTCATTCTCAGTGCTACTGGGACCAAAAATGTGTCATTCAGAGAAGTAAGCAATCATACTCCTCAACTGGAAAGTAAGTATATTATATGAAATTGCTTGTTTGGCCAAAAATGGATAAATTACATAGAAAAGACTAAAAAGCTACATTTCTCAAGTGAGAGTTCAGAATGGAAGCTTTTTAACCTAAATTGTATGCTATAATATTGTAAATAACAAGGAATTAAAGAATGTATTTTTCGTGGATTTCAACTGGCCAGAAGTGGTCACGAGAGAGTCAAGTGTTACAATTGGATGTATGGAATATTTTACTGATATTTAATGAGTTGACGTTAAAAATGAAATGATCTGAAAAACTCTAGACTCTTGGGATTTTCATTTCAAATTTCATTCCATGTGCATTATAACAGATAAAATATTAAAAAAGTGAGTGAAGTGGACACAAATGGCCTGTAACGACCTTTAACAAGACCAGAGGGTTAAGCATGTATTTGTTAGAAGCAGTCGAGAGCCTCAGTATTGCATTCAATCAAATTTACAACAGTGCCGTTTGCTAAATAGTAGTGGTTCTGCAATATAGAAGGACCAGAGTGATTTGTAATGTTGGTCTTTTGCTGGTTGCCAGGGTTGGGGACTTGTTGAAGGTTACAGACCCAAGCCTTGTGAGGATAGATGAGGTAAAGGCTGAGCAATTGCTGGACCTAACCAACAACCTGCTTCTGTTCATTCGCTCTCAAATCCCCATTGCCAAGAGACTACTGAAGAGCTGTAAGTCTATTAAATAAGTCTTATTAATGTAGAAGAACTACTAAATGGTCCATAATGTGCATTCATTTAGGAGAGAGATATTTTTTTAAATAAATTCCTACCGAGACAAAAATATTTTTATTACTTTAAAAACAAATGTTTGCCCGTTCACCATATTAGAAAATTAAGTCATTGTCTTTATTGGAAAAGCTAAGTACCCTGGTTGTTTTAACCATAGATAAGATAGTAAAATGTAAAATGCTTTTGTAAAATGTTTGTAAGAGTTTGTGCACAAAAAATGTTATAAATTCATTTTTGATTTAAGATTACGACCCACTTTGTATCCACAATTATAACATTTGTGGTATGTCTTACAGTGATTCCAAGACTGATATATGTAAATGATCTTCGTGCAGATTGTCTGTAGTTTTGTGAAAAACCTGATTTTGCTCTGATCACCTTGTAAGATGCAGAAATTGCTTTTTTCCTTTACAGACTTGGCTGAAGTCACACTGGACCCAACCACAGCTCATCCCAAGCTTATAATTTCTCCAGCGCAGGACAGCGCCACCTTTACCAAAGTGTGGCAGGATGTATCTGACCACGAAGGCAGATTTGACACCACCCTCAATGTCCTGAGTCTGCAGAGCTGGGACTCAGTTCGCCATTACTGGGAGCTGGATGTAAAAGGAAAGGCGTACTGGGAACTGGGCATCACCTACCCCTCCATTCCACGGAAAGGCCGCCAGGAGGACTGCTGGCTGGGCCGGAGAGATGAGTCTTGGTGTGTAGAGTTCTTTGATGGAGACTACACAGCCTGGCATGGTGGCAAAGCCCATCCGCTGCCCGTTTGCACTCACTTTAACCGGATCGGGATCTTTTGCAGTTTCCCTGTGGGACTAGTCATGTTCCTAGGTGTAGACAACATGACACCACTGTTCGCTTTCTCTGCGGGGGTGTTTACAGATTGCCTACATCTGGCTCTGTGTCCAGGACATGATTTGCAAGGAAGCAACTCACAGCCTATTAAAATCTGTTATGGTACTCATGCAAAATTCTAGGAAATATGTCTATTTAATTGCCATCTTTGCCATGCCCCAGGACAGTTGTTTCCAGTGTATGGTAGGAAATAATACTTCCCCTATTTTTTTTTGATTCAAGTGAATCTTATGCACAACTAGGGGCTCTTTTCAAAACATTCAAAACAATATTTAGTCACTTGCACATAAAGTAGATCTATTGAGTGTTAATGGTGTTAAAGCTTCCAATCATATTTCCAAAGTAGAGACTCACTACTGAAAGGAGTGCTGCTGAAAAGTTAATTTTAGACTCTCAGCTAAAAATGTGGTCTAGGGCTATGTGTAGGTGGTGTTGAATGCTCAACTTCATGTCAGAGCTATACAAAAGTGAGTTTTTGGAATAATATGTAGTTACAAACCTTTTTCCTGAAGAGTCTGAAGCATGTAACATGTAGTAACTGAGATTTTCTCTTGTGTTTTATGTGTTTTACAGACACAGTACTTACTGTGCAGATCTGTTTTTACTGTAGCCCCTTCTATTTTTCTACATTAAAACATGGTCTGTGGTTCATATTTTGCATGTAAATCAAATGACCCTTTTCTAAGTAGGTGGTTCCTGGCTTGCTGGAATTACAATGCAGGAGATCCACCTTCTTGAAACTTATTTATGTGTTTTCCATATGATATAAAAAACGAACTAGAATTTTTTAAGATTACCCAAAATTGCCTATTGCAGATTTTATCTGGGATCTTCCCAGTTACACCTTTATTAGGCACTTAGTCACCAGTGATACAAGACCACATATCAGATAATGATGACAAGATTTAAACGAAAGTGTCTCTATTGCGGATATGCAGCCTTCTAAAAACAGAATGTAAATAGAATGTAAAAATTCATTATTCATTATCTGATAACCATGAAACCATGTTTTCTTTTAAAGAAGGTGTGTAACACATTCATAACCTTTGTGAATAAATCACCATATTCTTTGGCTGAGAACCATGTTGTAGTTCTTTTTTTTTTTTTGTTATTATTTTTTATTGTTATTTTGTTTTTAGGGCAGCTGGTGGCCTAGTGGTTAGGCAGTTGCCCCTGCAATCAGAATGTTCAAATCCCACCTGCTGGTGTCATCTCTGAGGTACCGCTGAGCAAGGAACCGTCCCTACACACTGCTCCCGGGTTCCTTTTATTTGTGGCAGCCCACTGCTTCAATTGGTGAAATTGTTAAATGCAGAGAAAGAATTTAATATTGTTTACATTGTGTTGTGTTCTTGTGTGACTATAATGGACACTTTCCTTTTGGATGTGTAGATTTTAGCTTGCTTACTAGTTAACTAGCAAGAGTTGAAGTTGTGTCAGGGAGTTCCCAACCCAGTTACAGATTTGTGATGTGAAGCATGTCAAAACAGTTTTACAGCTAGGGCTTCTGAATAGTTTTGTTCACAATATATGGGGCCATGAAAAGTGAAACACTTAATTTCTGCCACTGAACCTTATGTCCTAAGCCTCATAAAATAAAGGCTTGTATATCTTCATTGGATCAAACAAAGTAATGGAACCACTCTGGATGGTGCTTCACCCAAGGACCAAGTGGAATTCACCTTGATAAAACCAATATTGCATTATCCTTGCTACACCTAACAAATACGTCCATTTATAATGACTCCATTCAGTTAAATTGAAAGTGAAATAAATGTTTTGAAAGTGAATATTGAAATAGTTACTTTTAGCCAATAGTCCACAACACGCGCTTTATGCTTTTTCAGACTTATGGCCTGTAAGCAAACTGACAATTTATTTTGAGAGCACTGATTTCAAATACATAAGCAAATGAAGAAAGCAGTTACAAAGCAAAAAGAAAATGCACTTGAAAAAGTAAAGTACTTTTAACTTGTAAGTTTCTCACATAATCACTAGCTATGCTACCTGGTAACAGGTGGAAAGGGATTTTCTAACAAATTTCTAACAAATTCAGGAGCACTTTGACATGCCAGAAGTTTTTAACTCAGTTTTCATGCAGAGAATTATGTTCTGCATTCCCGAGCAGTTTAAATAGCTGTACTGGCTGTTTTTGCATTGACCCAGTCCACAAAGTTAGTGACACGGGTGTAAACCCCAGGTTTGTTCTTCTCTCCACAGTTGTCTCCCCAGCTAACAATGCCGTAGACATAGTGCGTCTGGTTTCTCACGCAGGTCAAGGGGCCTCCGGAGTCACCCTACAAGAGATAGTATGTACACAGTGAAAAATAATTCAAGTATACAGTCAAAACAGATCTGGTAAAGAAAGTCAGTGGTATATTTTTGTAAACACACCTTGTCTTACTTTTAAAACAGACTCCAGTCCTAAAATAGGGTTTGATAAAAGGTTCTTGGATGAAAGGTTTTAAGAAGAAGCTTTAGAAGCAACCTTATGTAGAAGTTGAGTACATTCACACTTGTATTTTCAGAAGTGTGAAAGTAACATGTTTAACAACTCTAGTCAAATTACATATCTTGTTGTTCCCAATAAAGAGAACAAACCCAAGTATTTGTTTTTTTGCCAGCTTTGTGCATGATTTCTTTTGTTGAATTCAGCAAAATCTAATCTCTTAAGTGGATATTAATTTATTTACTCTTTAAGACCTCCAGCAGTCAACGTTTGCATGCAACTGTAGAGTGCCAGACAAAAGTCTTGTCACTTAACCAAGTTGTAGGAACAAGAAATAATCACTTGACTCAATCATTTGGAATCAGAAATGGCAAAGCCCTCTAGATTATGCTTATTATACCAAAATAAAGTTATGCATCATTCATTGAGTTATATCATTTAATTAGGACAGAAAGGTCACATTTTGCCTGGACAAATGTCTTTTCATTTACAAAAATAATGTACAAATTAGACATATACTTAATTTAGAATATACAGACATGCTACAATGAAATCAGAACATAACGTCATGGTGTCTTGAAAAAAAGAATTAATAACAATAATGATTTCCATGAGCTTGGAGGACTGCATCAATACATCTTGACAATAACTTGAATAAGTTGTTGGTGAAATCATCTGGAATGGACTCCCAGAAGTCGTTTAGATTTTTTGTTTTCACCCTTCAGGCCTCCGCCTTCATCTTATCCCAGACATGCTCAATAATGCATGTGTTATGGACCCTCTGATTAATGAATTATGAATCCTGAGTCAAGAATTGTATCTGTTTTTACGCTTCTCAGGGCATGAAAAAAAAAATATATATATATTAACGAGGGTTAACAAGTCCATAAAACAGGTGTTATGTGCTTTAAGAAGCTGTAAACATCATTTTGCAATCAGTATTAATTTGATTCTTTTATTGTAACAATACATATATTAGAAATCAAGTTATATTGATTTTTAAAGCTCTATTGGTCTTGCTTTAGCTTCATGGGCACAAAAAGTAATACACCAATAAAAATGCCCATTTTAATCTGGAGGATGAATGAGAAGTCAACAGTCTGCTTGTATTTGATCAAATGACTTGTCCCGGCCCTTTTTCAAAACCTTTTCCTCACCTGCACGTACATGTGGCAGCCATGTTTTTTCAGCTGCACAAAAGTGTGAGAAAGTGATATTACCCTGAGGATTTCCATGAACTATTAAATATTTTCACAATTTTGGGGAAATTCTGATTTCATTTTACTCTGTTGATTATGCTTTCATTTAATATTTCATTTGTCAATGGGTAACATAGTGATGTTCACTCAAAGCAACAGTGGAATAAGGATGTGGCAAGCTGCCTCTACAGAAAAGACACAATTTGCAGCAAGAGGGAATGGCCTTCGTGTCCAGGCAGGTTTAGACCCAAATGCACCTGTACCCCAGCCCCAGTCCGTTTGGACTACATAGACCACGGGTCTGTCTACAGCGGGGGTGTGGAACTCCGGTCCTGGAGGACCATGGTCCAGCATGTTTTGGTGGTTTCCCAGTTCAGAAACACCTGGTTCACCTCGCCAGTAAATTGTCAGGTATAGTGAATATGTTTGAGGAGGAGAGCCATCAAACTGTGCAGGACACTGACCTTCAAGGACCAGAGTTGTACACCCCTGGTCTACAGTGAGAACAGAGGGAGGTGTAAATATCCTGGATGCAATGGAATAATCAATGTCAAATAAAAATGTTGCCCCTTTATTGCACATAGAAAAAAAAAAACCTGACAGTAACTGTATCACTTTTTCTGTACAAATGTTTATTTAAATGAAGTTGGTGTAAAACATTTTTCATAATTGCACCAAAATAACATACCTAAATCTACCCCATATTACAATTATCTTTGTAAATTATGTGTTGAATTGTTCAATGTGCTCTATGACAGGTGATAACATTTGTACCATGACATTATGTTCTGATGTTATTGTAGCATTAGAAGGTTCTTTAGGGAACCAGAAGGGGTTCTTTTATTATGTCTTTTCACAGAACTATTTTTGCCACCTGTAGGATTGCAGTGTTTTAGCTCATTTTTGATCCATGCACTGTTCAGATTTTGCATGGAAATTGTGTGGAACACAGAGGCATAAATATTTAGTATCTGCATTTCTGTGAATTTAGACCATGTTTTTAATACAAAAACATCAGAAATGTTCATTCAATATTGCAGCATATAAAATAAACTGAATGTAAAAATCATCACATAACTTATGGATATGCTTCTTGCTACTTTTTCATATTTCAGTAGCAACATCATCTGCTCAATTTGATAAAAATCCGACAGATACTTATTAAGATGAACCCTGAATAGTATTTAAAAAATAATAATTTGTAAAAAAATTAGAGAGGTTCAAACTATTAAAAATTCTGTTGAATAAATTGTTTTGGATCAGTTGTATTACCAGACATTCAGCAACTGTTACAATCAGTCCATCTGTTATCAATAACTCAGACTTTGGGTTAAGTAACATTGGAATTTGCTATTTTTGACTGAATTTTTTGAGTCTGTATGTTTTTTATTTGTACCATTGATGTGTAGGATGCTCAAATAAAAATGATCGGTCTGGCTCAAAAACCTGTAAAATGAGTAAATCTTAACTTTTGTCAATACATTTCAAGTGAAGGTGTAGCAAAACAACACTCTAAATTTATAATGATGCGTTAATGATGTCTGTTATTGTCCATCAATTACAGCAGTTGTAACTTGGATATCATGCATATAGGCTTTCTCACTAAAAGATCCCTACTGATATTCCTATGGAACCTGTGAAATACTGTTATATGGTTGGCTGTTTACAGCGGAATCATTTGAGTATCATTTCCTCAATCCAGGAAAATATGGTTGTGAATCCAGTCAATGCACAACAAATGTTAATTCAAGGTAATTGTAAAGAATTCCTCACCTGGCATGAGTCCACTCCTCCCTCCAGGTAGCCAGCACAGAACATGGTTTTGTCTATGACTGCCCCATACACTTTACTGCTGGAGCAGGCTTCCTGGGAGATCAGAAGGACCTCAGCATCCAGCAGCTGACTAGAGCCGTGTTGTGCTGGTTAGAAACAGAGAAGGAAAAATTCAGTGTCTGATTTTGTTTTCTGTTAATGTACTCATACTGTGCTCCAGACAGTCACAGAATCTAAGCTAAGCTCTGTTACTTACACTCCAGAGTGGCTCCCCATCCAGAAATGGTGCACTCAGTACCATCTGGAAAAGTCTCAGTGGGCAAGCAGGCCGCTTTCACAAACTGGGACTCGTCAGCACATTTCCCATTTTTGGGTTTTAGCTTCAGCAAAGCTAAACACAAATGTTACAAATGTTACAAATGTTACAAATGTTTCATGGTGATAATAAAAACAATAATAATACTTAATAATAATAATTTTGACGAGAAAGGTGAGTAATGGTGCATTTAAGCTATTTTCTATTATTATTATCATGTAGCTAAATTGCTGGTCTGGAAAGTTAGGCCATCCTTTAGTGTTGCAAAGTAGTTGCTAAGGTGTTTTTTGTTTCTTTAGTGGTTGCTATGGGTTTGCAGTAGGGCACTATAGAGTCCTCTGAGAGTAGTCGACTAGTTGTGTGGTTTTTTTTTCACTCTCTGCCCTTGCTTGTTGACAAACTTTAATAAATGTTACTCAGTGTTGGACACCCTTGTTCCTGCGTGTGTATCGTCACGACTAGTCGACTCGACCTCTACTATCTTGAGGGATTAGTCAACTTGAAAAAATCTGAAGTCGTTAATGCCCTAGTTTGTAGATGTTGTTACTTGCTTTGGTATGTGTGAGTGACCAAACCTATGTGCTTGAAGAAAACAGGAAATAACCAGTTATCACCTATGTCATTGTAGACTGCTTCATAAGTTTCTTTGTATTGTTCATGGATGATGGTCTCCACCACCTCCAGTGTTTGATCTGATGCCTCAATCTTGCCTAAATCCAGACCTCCCAGAGTCACCTGCAAATCCTCTTTTTTGTTACTGTGAACACACAACTTACATAATTAGAATGCTGGAAAAGCCCAAGACTTACTTTCTTACTGTAAGTCTACTCTGTATATGTTTGCATTAAGTCCATGTTTCTGACTGATGACAGAGGCCAAAATCTGTTTGGAATATTGGGTATTTTGTCACTTACTATATTGCTACTTACAACTTTTTTTGTGGCAGAAACCAGAAACCTATGTTTCTCACTTAAGTGGTCTAAAAGAGGAAAGCCAAAGATTTTCTAATCGTTATTTGGGAAATCATTAATGCATTGTTGAATTCATAAACATACCCTTTGCTCTTCCAACAGCGGGTGCAGTCTACTCTCACACACTTGGACAGCTACACTACTAGGCTAACAGCAGTGGCCAAACAGTCTACACTAGGCTGATTATTAAATTCTATTTGAGTTTCTGACTGTACAGGGTGGGCTCAGAATATTTTCAGTCAATTACCAAGCGGTTTTGCTATTCTGACCTCTAAGCAAATATGCCATAAGGTAGGGCCAAACTGAAACACTCTCCTTCAGGATCCACTTTCTCAACAATGACAATTTTACACCACAAAGACACCAGCATTGTGGATGACCCCACACAACACTCCATACCCTTAAAAAAATACATATTCTTTAAACTACTAAAAGTCTCTCACCGCGGACTGAACATTCTGCTCAGATGTGTGATGGCCTCTGCTCTACTCACATGCAGTGCCCTGCAGTCATCACCCAGCATGGCTTGATGAGGATGCCTCCACAGATGTGTTTGTAGGGCAGGGTGGTGCCTTTTGGTCTGGCTTGTATAGAGGCCTGCCATGGTTGGGCACCAGGAAGTGCTTTTAGACCCCCATAGATACGATTTAATGACCTTTTTGGTTGTGGTTTCCCACAGGAGGCAAATTGCTGTTCCACTGAGGGTGCAGTCCCTCCTTGGACAACACTTCCTGCGGTGGGGCTTTGAGGGGGTGGGCTTACTGGTGCAAGACTCACTGGAGGAAGGCCCAGACTGGGCTTTGTTGGGAGTGGAAGGACAGGGATGGGCTTGGCAGTAGGTTTAATGTCTATAGGCTTGGCTGCGGTGGGTTTTGGTTTAGAAGGGGCAGAGGGAGCTTCACCTGTAATAGAGTAAAGTTTGGTTAAATCAAAGCTTCACATCACACTTATTTTTGTGTATGAAACAAGCAGGAGTATAGAAAAGGAAAAATAATTACCATCAGTAGTTGGACATTTCCTCACATTGCAGTGATCCCACCTTAGTTTCTTTCCTAAACGTATAAAGCACCATGGCTTTGTTTCACCATCTGGGTTTCTATGATTTAGGAAACATTCATATTTAGGAGTGAATTGAACAATCTGCATTTCAGAATTCAGTTTCAGTCATTTGAGTTTTCCCTGGGTCATTTTGATATGCATCTTGATGTTGAAATATAGCTACATAATAATATATGTAAATATATTCTTAGGTTAATGACATGACATGTTCTTAGGTCCAAGCCTATTTTCCCCTCATACTTTAAAATAATGGAACACTGTAGAAATGAATTAAATAGATTTTATAATTTTTAGTTTAATTGGAGTGGCATTAAACCAGTTCAGTTGCTGTTTTACCACAGTAAGTAATCATTTTAGGCTGAATTTATTAAATATTTTAATAAATAAATGACATTCTGTATAACTCTACAATACCTTCTTTATGTGAATATATTTCCAGTGCTTCAAACAAAAAATCAATTTATATTATTGTTATTTTATGTTTAAAATGTCAGGATGTGTAAGCATCATTCCATTTATGCACAGATTTAAGTAATACTACTTAATACTAATAATAATTAACTACTAAGAAAAGTTTCTTTAAGTCTCAAAGCACAAGGCTCACATTTCGGCTCCTCGCTGCATATGCACAGCTTATTCATTTCAGTGTTGAAAAAAATTGATACAATCACTTATATTATATAACCCAAGAATATCTCAAAATGACTAAGGTAAGCAGTTGAAATGGTCACATCCAGACTATGAGCATATCCTTGCATGTATGCACATGTGTGTGTCTTCTTACCTACAGTAATTGTGAGGACCCAGACCATGAACATCTTCAAATGCCTTGAAGGGGTTTATTCCTTTCGCCAAAATGAAGTAGGCATTCCAGAATAGACAGTCATCTCCATCCTCTGTCTCAGACACCACACCCCTGTATGACTCTCCATCTCCTTTGTAGCAATCATCTGGGCCTGAAGAGCAAAACACATTTAATTGAAGGAAAATGCTTTCAGATAGAAATGTTAACAATCCACTGTAAATGCTAGATTAAATAAAAATAAAACATTAATTTGAAAAAAGAACAGTGACTCGGTGACAAATCTACAATTAAATATAATAGAGATTTACATTACTGTAAGTAATGTTATATTATAAAATAGAATCAAACTACAGTCTAATGAAACTGAAATAAAAACAAAAACCCAGCAAAGAGTTATACTAGAATTACATTCTGTTTCTTTTAAGATAAAAAAGACCATGCTGCCAAGGAGTCTTTGCACTGAATAAATATTAAGTAAAATGTTCATATTATTAAAATAATATTTACTGCCATGTCAATAAAGTAAATACAGGGATTAAATTGAGTTTGTCCATAAAAGAGGTTTCAAAGGATTGCAATGATGACTCAAAGCCATTTTGAAAATATAATATATTTCATTCTGTAGACTGAATATGTGCACTAACCAACATGACAGAATTTCCCAGTAAAACCTTCTTTGCAGACACAGTCAAAGTCTCGTCCATCCTTAACACAAGAACCTCCATTCAGACACGGGTTAGGCTCACATGGGGATACTATAATACAGAACAGATACCAGATATATCTCAGTTCATACAGTGAAAAATGAGTCAGTTTGTGTCTTCAATTTGAAACAGCCTCTAATTTCAAAAACACCTTCAAAGGTATTTAGTCATGAACGTTGTTTCCCTTACGTAAAATGTAATTGACATTAAAGACCATTTTAAATGTTTGAAATAAGCTAATAAGTAATAGATGCTTATATCTCATGAAATTAGCGCTACAGAAATTACATTTACAAATTTTTAATCTTGTCTCGAAATGTATGAAGTTGCGTGAGATAGATAGATGTGATCTGACATTGTTTGAAATTACATTACATCAATTTTACCCAGCGAGTTTGAAGCTAATTTTCTTTTACTGGACTGACGGATGGCTGTGGCATCATTGGAAATTGAGCCCAAGATCTTCCAGTGACAGGGCCAATGCTCAAACTAAGTGTAATTAGATTTTTTTTTTTTGCCAGATAAATACATGGAGCAATATATATAATTTCCAAATATCTGTGGTTGCATTGATTCCACATTATTATGTTTTTTTATTATTACTTTATGTTCTTTTAAACATGTTCTTTTTCCCTTTGAGAATGAGTGTAGTACATATTAAACCTATTTAGAATACATAATTGGACCATAAGGGCTATGTTGGAGGTACATGTATATTGTTTAGAATTAATATTTATAATGGCAACACACGTTCCTCTAACACTGAAGGTATATTTTAAAAGACATTGCTATGTATGTTGTGTTTTGGAAAAATCTTACATGATTTGCAGTTTGGAGGTTTGAAAGGTGGCCAGCACTTGCACTCATAGAAAGGTGGGGTTGATGTTAGAACACACTGACCATACCCACATGTGTCCTTCTTGCAAATAATTCTACCTGAAAAAATAATAGGCCATGATGAAAATCTGCTTTGACAGCAGGATAAAAGCAGGACAAAAATGTGGAAGGAAATCAATATTCTCCATATTGAAACCTCAGTTAGCAATGTACCTAAAACATTTTTTCATTTGTGTGACAAAGTCTTATTTATGATGACGTGATGATCTTTTACCTTTCTCACATCTCACGCCTCTGAAGGCTTTGGGACATTTGCACTTAAATCTCCCTTTCTCCTCCTCACACACTCCATTATGGAGGCATGGATTTGGTGTGCAACCCCCTATAATCAGGAGAAATGGAATACAGAGAACTAGGTGAAGGAGATTTACAATGATAAGCGAACATGGGTTCTTCTCACGGTGTACCCACCTCAACAGGGAAACACAGGTTAGGATGTGTAGTATATACAAACAGACACTGGATCATACTGGATCCCTAGATTTTACCTTTTATATGCTGAAGCTCAAACAACCACTCTCCCCTGTTCTCATCGTCATCATCTCCACTGTCATCAAAATCATCGTAGTCAGACAGCAAGTCTAGGGAGTACAGAGTTAGTGTATTACTTACTAGCTGTAAAGCTCACATGTCAGTATGATGTTCAGTAAAAAAAGAAGGATCATTTTGAACAAATTATTTCTTTAAAAAGTAAGCTGAGAAATGTTCATCTGAGCTATAAATATACAGCTCCAGAAAAAATAAGAGACCACTGCTGTTTATTTTGAAATCAGCATCTTCATGAGTATGACAACCATTCTATGCCAGTGTCTGTGAAATTCCTACACAAGCACCTCATTCTGCTATATGTAAATCTCTGATTAGTGATCACCTAAATCAAATCTTATTTTATGAGGAAAAGCATAAAACACACTGCTGTAATCAACACTCTCCTTTTGCAGTGTGACCAGAAAAACACTAATAGAAATACATAAAAGAGCCTAGAGACAAAACAGGAACAAAAGAAAAAGCAGTAACAAATTGAAAATACGTTTAAAATTTAAAAAGACAAACAAAAGGAAACGCAGAAACAAAAATGAAAATACGCTGCAGGTTAAAAAAGAAAAACAAAAGAAAAATGCGCTGCAAGTAGACGATCCCAAACCAGAAGTGCTCCACGAAGCTAGGGGACGCTGAGAGCTCATGCGGCCCAGTCGCTACACAAATGAGGACTATGTTCTAAACTGGTGTTCTTTTCCAATCTTTGCCTTTTTTGAGATTATGAGTCATACACAACAGTGTCAAACTCGAGTTTGTTTGCAACATGTATGCTGTTGCTTTTGCAAACTGAGCTCACCACACCCCCTCGCTTCATGGAGCACTTCCGGTTTGGGATCGCATACTTGCAGCGCATTTTTATATTGTTTGTTTGTTTTTTTATTTGCAGTGCATTTTCATATTGTTCCTGCTTTTTATTATATTTGTGTTTTGTCTCTAGGGGCCACCATATCTACTGGATCCAGTGTTGTCAACAAAAGCCTGATAGTTGTGTGTTACCTCACTCCTAAGTATCTTTCCCTGTGTGTGGGATTGCAGGCATGACAAAATCAAGACAAGTGTTTTGTAAAGCTCCACAAAGCATGGAGTTATTTTAACTGGCCCCTGTACAAGTGTTGGTTTGCGCTAAAACAAGAGTAGTAGATTCTGCAGCAGAGCCCCCCTTCCTGTGTTCGTGTTCGAGTTTGCTCAGAGTGAAAGACCTCTGAGATTTGTATTTGAAAATGAACTTTCATTATTAAACCTTTTTTCCTTATAAGTGCTGTCCTGCGATTGTGTCTGCCCCTCACCCATCATGACAGTTGTGGGGTGAAAGGGGAAGGACAAAAACCTCCGAACTGTAAAAGCCAGCTAAGGAGCAGTCCGTTAATTTTAGTGAAACAAAACTGGTTTCTTACAGCCCCAGTTGCATGGACAGCACAAAACTACACTGGCTCCATAAATCTTATGCAGTCATTTTAGTTGCAATGGAACCCCAAAAATAACCAGTTAATAGAGCTTACCCTCTACTCTCATTCGTCGTTTTACTTGTTTCAATGCATGTGCAGGACCTCTATGATGCGTTTTTTCCTCTGGTTTCTCTCCTGGTCTGTGTCCTGGTTTCTCTTCTGGTTTATGTCCTGGCTTCTCTCCTGGTTTATGTCCTGGTTTATGTTCTGGCTTCTCTCCAGGTCTTGTTTCCTCTCTGCCATGATCGTCATGTTTCTTGTTTGGTGAGAACTGTTTTTGTAATCAGAAAATTTCAGTTTAGTGTAAAATGCAGTTGAACACAATGCCTTTGTGAAACAGGTGCACTAAACAGAATGAGCCAGTCTAGGAAGGCCTCACCTGTGCAGGTATGATGAAGGCACAGAGGACAAGGAGCAGCAGCTGCAGCTTAAGCTTCATGGTGGTTGTCGACAAATCACAGGATAGCACTTTGCAGCTCACTTGTTAGAATAAAACAGGGTCAGTGGCCTCTCTGTGTACTGTATGTCAATTGTCCTTGACCTACTTCCAATATCTGACTGTTTTTCACGAATACATGCTCCCTAGTCATCGTATCTGATAATTATTTGTTTCAGTTTGTCCTTTTCCGTGAGAGCAGTTAATTGGTGAAATTTAGTAATAAGTTGTGTAGAGCCTTTTATGCTGTATAGCCAAATGAATTACATGACAATCAGTTCAGGGATAAGTGAAAAGGAGTCCACAAAGGTGAGTATACCTTCGGCTTTCTTTAAAACTGCAGCGTATTTTGAATACTGTGTTTGTTAATGGAGGCTTGTGTAGTTCATTTAGTATTTTAGAGAAGGCTGTAATCCATGCTTTGACTGCAGATGATTGTGTAATCTCAGAAAAGGGATGTTCATGACTAGTTTGTTTATCATGCTTCACCTGACCAGAGTTCAGACTATCCACAGTTCAAGCACACTACAATGAGCACAGCGTGCTTCAGCTAAACTGTAATTAAACGAGATGACTTTTGGGTGCTTTTGAATTCTCAGTTAATGATGGCATCAAGTACCACTCAAAAGTATGTAAACCTTTGTCAAATAGACACAGATGCAACAATATGAACACCTCATATCAACACACTCTTATATTAGAGGGTATTTCGCAATGTTTCTTGTACTTTATTTAATTTCTATTTTGAAATGTATGTGGTTTCATGCATTGAAAATGTTCATACATGACCACTTGCTTATTTAGATTTATATAGGCTGCTTTAATTACTTTTCCTTTAAGGCTGACTGGTAAATATCCTCTCACTGGATACTTTGAATTGTACCCTGTTCAGAAAGTGATCCATTTCAGCATTTGTGAGCATATATAAACTGCAGGTTTAATCTGTGACTTTATCTAAATATGTTGATCTTTGATACAGGTGGTATGTTATTATTTTAAATATAAACCGTTTTTATTAAACTCTTACTTCATAAAAGTTCCAGCCTCACAATATGACTGGCTAACAGGCATCGTATGAGTGCCAGAAGGTCACTGTATGACCTCTCTGATCAAATCTCTTTAACTACTAATAAAAACTAATGAAAGCAAAATATGCTAGCAGCTTTTTATATTTAGTGAACAAAAATACCAAATAACAATTTTATTTTTCACATGCATAGTCATACAAGTACAAATCAGCATTTATTCTTTTATGTGATTCCTTTCTTTTGAATGATTCAGTTTAATTCTGTATCCATTGATTCATCCTTAGTTTCTGAGCTATAGAGTTTTCTTTTCTAAGGGTCATGTTGACCTGTGGGTAGTTATATGATAAGGTCTTGGAGTCAAAATGACTTTTTAGGTATGGTCCAATGGTCTTCAGACACCTCTGATGGGACATCTTCTAAGATTACACAGGACAGGGGGTATAAGATCTTGTGTTTTGTATGAGACAGACAGGACAGGTCAGGACAGAGAGGCAGCTTGTCTGCTGTCTCTGTGGTCTATTTCCTGGTCTCCATCTGCAGATGTCCCAATAAATTTTTTTTCTGAAACTTTGTACAAAAAGTACTCTGTTGGTTTTATTCGAGTCTATGTACCCCAAGAGGTTATTTTGTGACCCTGACACCATCCAACTGCTCGCTGAACATTTTATAATGAACTTACGAATGGGAATGATTGATAATTGCTTAAAATAATGGTGCATTCCATTTGAAATTTTTTGGATTCCTCTCAGAAAGTTGGAGGAACCACACCAATACCAATTCCAAAATCCAAGATGGCTGCTCTGTGAATCAAGAGAAGCAAAATCTGTAATAATGATAATATGCGCACATAGTATAATATGTGGCATTTCCCTCTTTAAGAACTTTCAGCCTTATAAGAATAAACTGAATTTTAATGACTTTTGTCACTTATTACGTTTCTCTCAAACAATGATCTGGTTCCACATTCTTCCACAAGCTCTTGAATGATGTGTTACAGAATCAGTACATGAGGTTTTAATTTCCTCTGATTTTGAATGACTGGGCATCATCTGCTGCTGTTTTCATCTTTTAAATTTATATTTATATTAACACTAATCCACTTTCATTTTGCACAATACACAATGACACAAAGAGACTCAACAAACTTATCAGGAAAGCTGGCTCAGTGGTGGGTGAGGAACAGGACAACGTGGGAACTGTTTGGACTTCAGTCTATGGACAGTGCTGGTCACCCACTCTGCAGTGTGGTGGCTGAACTGAGAAGTACTTCTAGCCACAGACTCACCAACATAATATGCTTCACTGAACACCAAAATCCTTCCTCCCTACTGCCATTCCTCTCTCTCACACATCTACACAATAATCTGTAAAGTAGCCTGTTGCTTCTTGCTGTACCTTTTCTTGTTGGGTTAAACATTATATGAAGGATTATTTTTGCTGTGATGTGCAAGTCTACCATGTGCAACATAGTGCAGTGTTGTTATCAGGTCTTAAAACATCATCATGGGCAATATCTCCTGTGTAATTGTCTTACTATGTGCAAAATAATGTGATGTTTTCTAAATGAGTGCTGAACCAATTCATTATGTGCAATATTGTTTTGTGTAATAGTCTCCCTGTGCAATATTACTCAGTAGTACTTTTTTTTAATTTATAATTCTAAAAAAAAAAAGAAAACTTGTTGGTGTTGGTAGATTTCTATCAACTGTACTATTTATCTATAGTATTATTATCCAGAATTTCTATATAGAGCATAGTGGATATCCATATTGAGTTTTTCTTTTTTTTTCTTTTTTACAGATTTTTAAATGTAGACTTTTATATTTTATATTGTTCTCCAATTCAGATTCTGATACAGATTCTGGGAAGTGTTGGTGTGCTGAGGCAGACAATAAACGAATACAGCAGTTCAAACAAATACACAGCTCAAAACTGCTGGTACACAGTCAGACCTGAGCGGTGCTTGTGGTATTCTGATTAACATTTCAAGTCCAAACCATCAACAAGATCAATTGCTTTTGAAAGCGTATTTTTCTTCAGGATCAATGAAAGTAACTGAGAAGCTTAGGCTGCTAGTGATCTGGTTTATAAAGGGGCTTTTCCATAAAATGTGGTATCTTTCTTTCCTTGAGGGTATTTGGAATAATGTGATACTCTACAGGTTTACATTATCATTGGTGTAGCTTTGAGGCAGCATTTGCTGCAGTAACAGTTCTCACAAAGTTCAGCAAAGGCTTGAAGTTGGCTATGAAACCGCTAAAGTCGTTTAGGAACTCTGTATATGGCCCCGGAGGCCTGTAGACTGTTACTAGGGACAGAGAAGTTTTACTTGAATCTAAATTTGTTAAATTAAGGAACAGAGTTTC
>JBBKCR010129579.1:0-23100 GCA_037577295.1 Ladigesia roloffi | reverse complement strand
TTTATTCTTTATTAAAACATACTTAAACTGCTGAAGCGTCTCCCCCTTCTCCTTACCTGCGGCAATGAGCCGTGACATATTCCAGCACCATATTTTAAATTATGGAGGACCACTTAGTGATGTTAATATGTCAGCCCCATGCAGTAATAACAATAAAAATTATAAAAAGTTAACATGGAGTGCCATATATGTTCAGCTGGCCCACTGTATCCATCAAGAGTGGTTTAAACTAACTATGCCTAATGTCTCCAATGTGGAACACCATCCCTGAATCTCTGAGAAGAACACAATCCATTTTCTGTTTCAAAAAATACTTTAAACATTTACTTATAAAATAATTTACTCTTAAAATGATCTCATCTTAATTTAATGTATATATTCTTTAACTTCTGAAAAGTGACCGTGAGTATCATGAAAGACGCTTAAAAGTAAAATGTTTTTTTATAATTATTATTATTTTATCAAACGTGTTCCCAGAACCAGCATTTATACATACAAAAGTTCTAAATGGGGCCATGAATAATATTTTAAAATTATGCTCTGTTCTTTTACTTACAAATAAGCTTGAGTAGGAGTTTCCAAAGAAGGAGAATGGCTGGACCAGCTGGATGTAAACAGAAGCTCCATCATAGAAAACAGCATGCTGGACAGCAGACGGCAAAACTGGATAGAACAGCTTATATGGCTCTGGAAGAAAATTAATTATAGTCATGCCATTACTTTACAGTCATTCATGTATTGGATTCCAGATTTTGTTCTTTTCAGTATTTTTCCTGTACAATAAATAATGAAGAGCCACTAGAGTGTTGATATGTCCCTTTTGTGGCGATCTTCAGCCTATGAATGAGTGAGCTAGCAAGATGCTTCACAGTGATGCCCAAAACTTGCCCCACTCCACTGCTTTGATTGTTATGCAATTATAAAAGAAAAAGGTATTTTATAACCGGTTTTCATTTTTTACATGCACTTCCACATAAACCACTATATTATGTTCCACATAATTTATCTGCTCCCATACATTGATTTACCATATAAGATGTAACCTACCAGTTTTATGTCCTGAGACCAATACTGACTAGCTAAGTGCATAGTTAGGATGAGGTAATGTTTTCTAAAACTTCACTTCAGTAAAAAGGCCTTTTGCAACAATTACTTCCATCAAATTTTCCGATTTATATATTAACGCCAATATGTCAACAAGCTGCATGTCTACACAAAAAAATGAGAAAAATTAACTAGAGACTGTACCGTGCACTTTGAAAGCCCAGCGACCAGGTATTCCAACATTAGTACTCATAGACAATGCAGAGGTGAGGTATAGGTTAATGGAAAACCTATGGGCATTGTCCTCTGTCAAATAGCCAGCCTAAAAATGAAAGTTAACGTAGATGTTAACAACACAGAACACCACATTTAACATTGTTATCCTGGAAGGCATAATTAAATTAAATTAAATTCATACATGAACACATTCATCTTACCATCCAGGGTTGTGCATCATTGGGCATGTCTCCATAGTTCATCAGAACGAAGGAGTATCCATTAGTGTCTGAGATCAAGACTACCTGGACACTCACTGCCTTCAGAAAGAGTGAAAATTAAAAAAAAAGTGTTGGCATTGGTGCAATTACTGAACTTTAGTGCGTGAAAATACACATACAGTGCATATAATTAATTTCATTTTCACATTTTTCATTCTATGTGTGCAAATCAGGAAAAATATTTGTATTTTAAGTATAAACAATCTAAAAACAACAACATTCAGGCACAGGGGCGTCGGAAGCATTTTTATGTGACACACCAATGGAAATCAGCTCCAGCTTTTCCTCCAACTCACCGCATGCAAGTGAAGTGAATCGTCAGTGCAGAGATAAACAGATTTTATGTGGTGTGTTGTTCTATCACTTTACTGGAGTCGATTCTTTTGCAAAAGATTCAAGATTCAACAGCGCTAGTGAACTAATTGTTTACATTAAATGTGAAGGGATCCAAACGAATAATTATGAAATTGGAGGGCGACATGTCCCCCTCTGTTTGAATGGCGACCACGCCCATGTTCAGGCACCAGATTGACAGGTGAGGATTAAAATCCACATTTCATTTTGAAAAAATGAAAAATATTCAAATGGTCTCATTTGAAAGGATGGATTTATATGTAAACATTTGACAACCACACTCATAGTGAAGTAAAAAGCTGTGAGCATCATGTTATTGGCCTTCTCTGGAAAATGTACTGGGGCATTAAAATGTATGAGAGCTATTTTAAATTCCAAAATTAATTAATATAGTCAAATTTTAGCAAAATGTTAAACGGGCTAGTCAGGTTTGGTTCAGTCAAAGCCAGGCTTTAGCTCAGTCAGCCCCATGTATTGAATAGAGAATTTATTGAAAAAATACATTTATAATATTACAGGGTTAATCTGCCTAACCTTACCAGGTGTTGCCACCCAACCAAAATACCTGTGTTTTAAATTGCAGTTCATAGAAAAACATCAAGATCTGCTGTGTACTGACAGACATTTACCCCATAATCAGGCTCAAATTCCACCTTATCCCAGGTGCCGACAAACACCCAGGAAGCAGAGAAGTTCATTGCAGGGAAGATGCGCCTAATTTCATATGTAGCCTGCTGGAGAAGAGGGCCGCTTGTAGCTTGCTGGTAGGAAATGTCTCCTCTTGTATAGGTGTCAAGATCGGTCCACAGTGGAGCGATGATGTCTTTCTGGATGAATGAGTCATAGCCATCAGAGTTTAGGGGTTCAAAGGACAAAAAGCCATCCATATTGAGCTGCAAGATAAACAAAAGGAATGTGTCAATAACAGAAATTTCTATGTGGATTTTTTGTCATTTCAACAATAATCCACTGTAAAGTCTAAGAAAACATTAACAGACATGGTTTACTGTACTGAATGCCCAAGCTAACATCTGGTTCCATTTACCACCATCGTTTTGACTCTGTGGAATTCCCTTTTAATATCTTGCAAGCTAATGAATGTTTTCACGTGGAGAACTCTCCTGATCCTGGTCTTGATTGAGACTGTGAAATTCATCATGACAGGCATGTTTCAAAATCTGTTGTTTTTACTTACATAAAGTTGCGAGTACAAATTGCTGAAGTAGTAGAATGGGTGTTGAAGATTGACCAAAGTGGAACCTCCGTCATATGTGACAGCACGGACAGCAGAAGGCAGAACAGGAAAGAAGAGCCTGAACTGATCTGGAAAAAAATTGAAAAACATCATGTTATCATGGCAAAAACATTTAATATGTATTTGTATTACTGTAAATAAAATTAATGTATCACTGTAATTACCTTGCTTATCCCAAAGAAAAGACAGCATATACCAAAGCAAATGCCCACTCATAAATTAGAACACAGTCTATATTTTACATTCTAGCACTCTGGGAGTTTAGTTTAAATTGTACAGTACGGGTATGGGTTTACCATGAAATTTTATTAAGGGTACTGTATTAAGCTGAGTTTAAAATTAAATTAATTAATAAAGTGTTTTGGGAGCACATTTCATTGGTGCCCTTGGACCATAACACGTTTCTCACTGTATGTAATTTTTTTAAACATTGAACACAGAGCTAAAATATTATTATCTGTACTTTAATTTTTCATTAGGTCTCATACCAGTGTGCAAGTTTAAAGGGAATGTCATATATTTTCAGGATGATCAAATAAAAATGAAGCTTGAAATGTTTTTAGTGCTTTGTTATGAAATGGACCACTCTTTCTATTTTGTTTATTTTATTGTTTTGCTTAATCATCTTACATTATTGAAGTTTATATAATTCACATTGATACTTTCGGCAGGTGCTCTTATCCAGAGTGATTTTAATTTTAATCAATTACAAAGGGTAATATATCATTAAGAGTCTTAAGCATGGACTTGTATTTGTGTAATGGGGTGTGCCTGCTGATTAGAGCATATGAAGTATTTGCCATTATGCTACAGACTACTGTTCTGTTGTTTTATTGTTGTTTTACTGTTGTGTTTAGTAATTTGTTTTTCCACTGGGATTTTTAACTATATTGAAAATAAGGATTCCCTTTAACAAAAACACAAACTTGAAAAAGAATAATTTTGGTTTTAGAAATCATTTCTTAGTCAGAAATGTGGGCTGCCTGGGGTAGCAAAAGAAGAGAAAAAACTATACTTGCTATGCTATGTAACAATATCATAAACATGTCATGACAGGTGTTGTTTCTGTCATGAGGTGTAAAGAGGGATTGTGTCACAGATATAGCAGTAATATTACAGCCGTCAAAACAAACACTATGATGTTTGATGTCATGAATGTTAATGTGATAAGCTAATTTAATGTCATGATTACATCCCAGGATCCCTGAAATATTATTGTGACAGTGCAATAACAAAATTCTTTCAATATTGTTGTTCCCATCATCTCATCCCGCCATTGTTCCCAAAACTTTAAGAAAGACAAAATAATAGTAAATTCATAAGAGACTGTACCATGCACACGGAAAGCCCAGCGACCAGGTATTCCAACGTTAGTGCTTTGAGCCAGGTTAGTGGTACTGGCTGCAGAAATGGAAAAACTATTGCTGTTGTCCTGTGTCTTATAGCCGGCCTAAGGAGAAAAGATCAGCTTAAACCATGAGGTAAATAACACTACATTTAGCTTGTCTTGGAAAGCTATGGTGCATAATTCAATTTGTAAAGACATGCATGAACTTGCTCATCACAATGCTCAACTCACCATCCAGCTTTCTGGATCATTGGGCATGCTTCCATAGTTCATCAGGATGTAGGAGCTTCCCTGAGTGTCAGAGACCAAAACTACTTGGAAAGTCACCTCCTGCAAAATAGGGTATAAATTATAATTGGTTAGCAAGTATTTACCATCATTCGCCAACATTTTTACTGAATAAAATTAAGGACATTAAACATCCCTGTCAGTACAACTAGAATGAAAAATCTCAACTGGAAAGCTCATGGAACCACAGGACAGGTGTCACACCAGGACAGGTGTTCCACACAGTACCGGAGTCAGAGCGGATCTACCACGCAGGCATCTAACAGACAGCCATGTTTCCAGGGCGTGTGTGGGGGGCGAGGGAGGGTGCTGGCTGGTGTTCGATATGCGCACGTTGGCTGCATTTCCTTGGGGGTAAATAAAGTTTTCTGATTCTGACCGGATAGCCATTCTGGACTTTTGAATGTCCAGAATGCAAGGATTTTTAAAAGGAGGGGTGGGGGGCGGGGTATCATATAGAGAGGCCAATGCCTTTGAATGACCCCCTTGACCCTGGCACTGGTTCCATGCAATAATTATTTTAGACTAATAAGGAAGATAAGAGTGAAGTCAGCAGTCACTTAAAAATTTGATTATCAGTCTGAAAACAGGAGGATCAGTGGACAAGCAATGAACTGCACCAAGTCCATGTCTGCTCCTATACATAATTTTAAACAAGCTGGAATGCTAGTCTTCGCATGCAGACCAATCAATAATGCTTTCTGGTTAGACCAAATGAAAATCGGACCTTTTAGCGCTAATTCATATTTGTGCTTATCACAGCACAACTTCAAGTGTCTTATAGACAGAGATGTTTTAGGAACATGAGTAGAGGGGGTTTAAATATATCAGGCAGGTTGTTTTAATGTTATGGCTGATTGTATATTTAGCTTACTGCTTTAGGAAATCCAACAAGTATTTAATTTGATTGATTCTCAGAAAGAAACATCAGGAACAGAAATATGGATAATTACCCCATAATCAGGTTCAAATTCCACCTTATCCCAGGTGCCAACAAACACCCAGGAAGCAGAGAAGTTCGATCCAGGGAACATGCGGTTAATTTCGAATGTAGCCTGCTGGAGATGAGGGCCACTTGTGGCTTGATTGTGGGAAATGTCTCCTCTTGTATAGATGTCAATGTCTGTCCACAATGGAGCGATGATGTCTTTCTGGACGAATGGGTAGTAGGTATCAAAGCTTAGATACTCAAAGGACAGAAAGCCATCCATACTGAGCTGCAAGACAAAAATAAGAAAAATAACAGAAACATTAGTTTGAAATTCCTGTTATTTCAATAAAAAAAAGACTATGACATGGAATAAATTATTAACAACACAGATAGATTATACTGTAAAAAAAAATTAAATTAAGGCTAGTGTGATATCATGACAATATTGTAACGATAAATTTGATTTACTATAGTTACTAAAGTATTTTTCTAATGTGGAAACTGGACCATCGTCTTCATATTTAATCTTTAAAAGAAAGTATTAGCTAGGCTAATGATAAAGTTAGTTACGATGAGACTAGCTAGCGAAAAGCATGCTAGTTTAGTTAGCACAATCTGTAAAAAGTAGACTGACAGGACAAAAGGCAGAAGTAAGGTATTTTTATTATTTTTATTATTATTATTTTGAGATCAAATAGCACACCTTAATGAAGAAAATAAAGACAATTTCAATAAGCTTGTTTTTTTTTCAGATTAGTACTGTAATTATAATGCAAATTTCAATAATTGCTCATTTTAGCAACTAGATTTTAGTCTCCACAGTGTCATGTTAGCACAAATATTAGTTCACTTTCTCACACTTAATTTAATACTAGAGAGTTCTAGTGCAAAAATCCAGTTATATGAGATATGCATAAAACACAATTTTGAACTGTATCTTGCTGTTTTAAAGCAAATATTTAAGTAAATAATTGAAAATAAAGTCTAATAAATTATTAGATGAACGTGTAGCATGTT
This sequence comes from Ladigesia roloffi, assembly GCA_037577295.1. Taxonomy (NCBI): domain Eukaryota; kingdom Metazoa; phylum Chordata; class Actinopteri; order Characiformes; family Alestidae; genus Ladigesia; species Ladigesia roloffi. The sequence goes on along the minus strand of JBBKCR010129579.1, from coordinate 16,366 downwards.
GAGCTTAATACAAAATACACAAAATGCTGTTTGTATTTTTTTTAAGTAATATGTTTAGGATACAGTTTAAAAGCAATTTACAAATTGCTGATTTAAAAAATGTATTACCTTGTGGGTGTATGTACAAGTATAGTATATGGTTGATATATATTATAATAATATAGTGTAGTCAATAAATAAAACTGCTGTAAATATTAACTACAGCAACTACCCACATAACTTCAATATGCTAGTTATTTCAGAAGTTATGCCTTTTTTGTTCATTAGATGACTGCTGATTGTATCCTGTTCAAATTTGATTTACCATAGTTACTGTATTTGCCTAATTTATTTTACCCACTAACAAACACTACAAAATAATGAATATGAGATGCTTATACTTATAGTAAGCAAACAAATCTACCAAGAGATGTTTTGATTTCTAGAAAGAGGCAAAATAAACACAAAATAAGCAATCTATTTTACACTGAAAAAAAATAAAATAAATATTTTAAAATCATTCTGAATTACTTTCTTTACATCAGACATTTAATTGTGTAGTAACACTGTCAAGTCTTTGAAATTTGTGCATAATATGCTGCCAGCTCATTCAAGCTGTGGGATTAATTCTGAATGGCATATTTCAAAGTAGTTTTTTCTTACATATAGTTGTGAGTACTGTTGGTTGAAGTAGTAGAATGGCTGTTGAAGCTGAACCAAGGTGGCATCTCCATCAATTGCGACAGCATGGTGAACAGCAGAAGATGGAACGGGAAAGAAGAGAGTGAATGGATCTGGAAGAAAGTTAAAAACATGTCATTGCTGGTTTTGCGCTCCAGTAAATAACAATGTAAAATCAACTATTTTATGTTATGCTGGGTTTCTGTGGTTCAAATTTAAAAATATAAATGTATACACACAGAACACATATAAGGTTAAGCTATCAATATTCTGTTACATCAGCTAACAGACGTCCATACAGGTTGCAGCATCCTGAGTGATGTGGGAGAAAAGGGGCTACACCCTCCTAGAATGTGCAGATGACACAGTGTATACATGTTTAAATAAATTAATGAAGTGCAACCATATTTTGTAAGAGAACAAAAGTATAATTTGAGGCTATTTTTTCTTTTGCAATGCCCGAATTCTGTCTCATACAGAGCATAACCAGCCTATGCGCTACAATGAACTATTTTGAAGGGAACTCCACAAATGGTCAAAATATTCAGAAATATGCCATGTTTTAAATGTAAATGAAGCCATTCAGTGTTGTCTGAGGTGAGTGGAACCACTCCTGCAATGTATTTAATGCCTCTAAATGCTCTGTCACAGAAATTATTAAACAAATTGTTATGCATAAGCTGCCTGATTCCCAGTACTTTCATTTTGATAAGATTCTGATCTTTCAAAACAACTAATATGAAGTTTTAAGGTAAATCAAACATTCTATATCAAAAGAAGGTTCACTGATTTTCATTCTAAATTAAAAGACTTTTTTGCATTTTAGGCCCCGGGATCCTTGCCACTTTAAAGACATTTTAGTCAGCACGGATCTCTACATTGAAATATTTTTCATCACATATCTCAACCATTAAATTATTCAGAGGTTTTGAAAAATCTGTGGAATCCTCCTTAACATGACTGTCTGGTGTTTACTGAACTTTAATTTCAGTACAACTTAACTTGCAAAAAAAGTTGCCACATAAAAATGAACATAACGATGCCATAAACATAAAGTAGCAAATTTCAAATGCCATCATGACAGATCATGCATATTAATGCAGCTAGCTTTCTTAACAGAAGCAATGTTTCATGTGATGGCAGTTACTGGTAATGGCAATTTGACACTGTTCTATTAATGGAATCATTTTTTACTGACTGCATAAAACATCTACCATGATTTTTATATTGCATGGTTTTAACGTGTAGCAGGATGCCTGAAAATGCTATTTGGCAGCACTATAACAATGGTCAGCACAGTAGCATAGCATGTAGCACTCCCTGTGCTCAATATCTTTAATATAAGCAGCTCAGAAAATGATTGTTTTGCCCATCAACCCAAATACAAAATAACAGTTTATACACTAGAGACTGTACCATGCACACAGAAAGCCCAGCGACCAGGTATGCCGACATTACTGCTGTTAGACAGGGCGGAGGTTCCTGGTATCTGAATGGTAAATGTATTGCTGTTGTCCTCTGTTTTATATCCAGCCTAAAATTAAAAGTTTAATTTTAACAACACTGTAAATAACACTTTATTTAGCAAGTTTATCTTGGAAAGTTGTGGTGTGTAATACAATTAAAAGAAATAAACAAGATCATCTTACCATCCAGGGTCCTGGATCATTGGGCATGTCTCCATAGTTCATTAGGACGTAGGAGCCTCCCTGAGTGTCAGAGATCAGGACTACCTGGACAGACACCTCCTTCAAAAAAACATGATAAAGTGGTCATCCTAGGAGGTAAACAAGTATTCTCATGATCTCTTTATATAGGAGGTTTCTGTAGGTTGAGAAGCTTTAACATTTAGCAATCATAGAAGAGTTGGAGCTTCCAAAAATTCTTGAACATTAGTAAACACATTTGAAAAAGCTACAGAGCAGTAGCCAAGACTTCCCTGGCCAAACTGATTAGACAAATTTGAAGTGGAAAACTAGTTTTACCCAGACAGGTGGTAATGCAGCAAAACTTGACTGAGAAAAACATGAATGGAGATTGTACTTTGAGATAATTCATATTTTGTTATTATTAAAACAATTAATTATTTAATTTGCCTAGCATGTTGTTGTTTTGATAATGGAAAGCAACACTGAGGGTGACATGCAGACAATATACAATTTTTAGAAGATGTTTAAGGACAGACATTTACCCCATAATCAGGCTCAAATTCCACCTTATTCCAAGTGCCAACAAACACCCAGGAAGCAACGAAATTCGTCACAGGGAACATGCGGTTAATTTCGTATGTAGCCTGCTGGAGAAGAGGGCCACTTGTGGCTTGCTGGTAAAAAATGTTTCCTCTGGTATAGGTCTCAATATCGGTCCACAGTGGAGCAATGATGTCTTTCTGGAAGTATGAGTTATAGCCATCAAGGAATAGAGGCTCAAAGGACAAAAAGCCATCCATACTGAACTGCAAGAGAATCAAAGGGGAAAAAATCATTAAAATAATTTTCAGTTTGGAAATTTCTGTAATTTCAAAAATAACATACTTTGAATTCTAGCATGTAATTCACAAAGATATAGTGCTGTCAATATGACAGAGAGCATTTAAAAATATAGAACAATGCGGTACTGTGCTGTAAACATTAATAACGGTAACTGCCTGATAGCTCCGCAGACAGTAAAGTAGTCATTCAAGTACATTTGCAATTGTCTGTGGGTTTTTTTGTGCTTATTTTGCATATTTCAATCTAAGTAAATTTACTATCTCATTAGTCAGCTTGATGAATATAGAAATGTATAGATTTTTACTGTTTTGTATGTTTTATCTAAACATGCAGTATCATCTGCTAAATGCCAAAAACCTATACTGATGATGTTTGGTTTCCAAAGGCTCTGGGAACCTTCCCAGAAAACATATTGTTTCAAAATGTTCTGTCCTGGGAAGATTAACCAAAACATTCTCCCATATCCACATGAAAATATCTGTAGCATTAGACAGCATTTTCTAAAGTTGGTCACAACTTCTATACGTGGGAGCTTTTAAACATTAAACTTTGATCCAGTGCATTCAGCAATTTATCCTTCAACAGAGCATTGCATATTGAGATTAATGGATTTGCAAATATTGCAAATTAATGTCATCTATTGTTAACATTTAACAGGGGGGAAGTCTGCTGATCCTCCATCACTGGCCTTAATTCAAGCTATAATTCATTATGAAATGCAAATTTCAAAATTTTATGTTTTTACATACATATAGTTGTGAGTACAGTTTGCTGAAGTAGTAGAATGGCTGTTGAACATTGACCAAAGTGTTATCTCCATCATAGAATGCAGCACGGACAGCGGAAGGCAGGACAGGAAAGAAGAGACTGTACCCAACTGGAAAAAAAATTTAAAACACTGTCAACACTGGTTTTGCACTCCTGTAAATAGCACTGAAGAATTCACAAGTTTTTCAGTACACTGGTACTCTATCATACATGTTAATAATGATAATACTTTATTATATATTAGTATATTTCTAAACATGTTGTTATAAACTATTCTGCATTCTCCATATATATCATAACTTTTTTGCTTAAATATACACCTAATATTGTGACAAGCTACCTAAGCCAAGAGAATACTTTAGTCACATTCAACTTTGTCCACAAGCTTATGCTCCCCACAAATCACACAATACCACCAACTCTGGAATAGTTTACTAGTGTGTGCTTTCCCCATTCATGCAAAGCACCACTACATATTCCAAAATGCTGCTAATGTAATGTGACTGAAAGTATCAACACTTTTGTAGGGGAATGCTAAACTCCAACACTATGTTGTGTCATGCTAAGTGGAAGAGGAAGTGACCTCGCACACACACAGAAAAATTTAGACTAAATTTGCTCTCTGGGACACCCTGCTTGGACAAATCATGTTTGAGCTTGCAATCGTCTGATGATATGTGCATTGCTTAGAATAGTTTTTAGGGGTATGTAACACTAACACTTCAGGGATGAGAAAATGTGTGTAAAGGAACTTGCAGATATTTCAGAGTATATACCCTTTAACTGGTTACATGCTTGGCAAAAACTGAAAAAGTCCAGGTTTATGGTATTAACTGTCTCTGTTTCTAACAATAGTACAGTTTCTGTTATTTCTGTAAAAATGTTTATCAGTAATGCGAAATAAGTTTGACCTATTTCATTGCATGGGTTTTTAAGAGCATAAAAGTATAATCTGGTAGTTTTGGACCCTGGCCTTAAATTTACCTTGTCCACCTGGAGCGAGGACGAGCAGTGTAGTATACTATTTGCTCTTATCAATTAATCTTCTACCAAAATTAAATTAATAAAATATTAAACGATATATTAAACAAGGAAAGAAAAGGAATATCAGCTGTCATGACAGATTTAGTTTATGAAGATAAGATGTGTTGCCATGCTAATATAATGTCTTGGAAAAACCTTTTATGGTATCAGTCACAAGTTCTGGTAGTGGCAACATGACATTGTTGTAATAATGAACCTATTCTGGTGTGACCTCAAATGGCACTTGCTATGACTTGATCATGGCATGGTTCGATTATGTAGACGGATCCCCAAAAAAGTAATGTAACTGGTTACATTCTAAGAATATTGTCATGTTATCTTTTCACAACATCCCATCATACTTTGTAAAATTGTGGAAGACAGAATAACAGTTAATTCACCATAGGGTGCGCCGTAAACCTGGAAAGCCCAACGACCAGGTATTCCAACATTGGTGGTGTTAGACAGTGCAGAGGTACTGGATGCTACAACAGTGCAGTTATTGGAGTTGCCCATTGTCTGACAGCCAGCCTAAAAAGAATAATAGAATTATTGTATTAATATGTTGTGAAGCATCATAAAACTGTTATAACCATGCATGTTCCTCTCACCATCCAGGGCACAGACTCATCGGGAATGGGTCCGTAGTTCATCAGGATGAAAGTGTTGTTTGCCGCATCAGACACCAAGACCACTTGAAAGGTCACCTCCTTTAAAAAAGAAAGGAAAAGTCAAATACTGTCCGTTTGTAGGCAGCTATTGATTAATGAGGACAAACACTTACCCCTACGTCAGGTTCAAACTCCACCTTCTCCCAAGTACCAACAAAGACCCAGGAAGCAGCAAAACCAGGGAACATCCGGTTCATTTCAGTTGTAGCGGTTTGAAGAAGAGGACCACTTGTGGCTTGCTCATAGGAAATCTTTCCTCTGGTATAGACATCAATATCAGTCCACAGTGGAGCAATAATGTCATAGGGTACATTCGGAGCATAGCCGTCATAGTACAAGGACATAAAAGACAGGAAACCATCCATTGAAAGCTGAAGAAAAAAAAGAAAAACTGTTCAGATACTGCAGTTCATATTTTTGAGATTTTTTGTGTTTAACCTTCATTTGACTTACTGTCCTGTCAAAAAAAAAAACAACTTTCATGTTTGCTTTCATGAATATACTTTTTGATGTGAAAGGGACATTTTTCATCTGTTTAAAATAATAATGTAGATTTCATTTGAACCTCAGTAATTATTGCCATAATATACTGGTAGCACTTTACTTGAAACCTGATCATAAATTGTGGTCTATCTGTTTATCTGTATTATTTAATTACACTGGTCCTCAATGGTCAGGTGACACAAGAAGATATACTTTGAGTAATCGACCATTTTAGGCACCACCTGTTAATTATGATATAGCTAGCTCAATGTTAAATATACTGTATCTTTAAACATTCTGTTCTTTTACGTACATATAGTGTAGAATATGTTCTTCCAAAGTAGTGGAATGGCTCTGCAAGTGAAACCAGTACATTAGACCCATCACTGGTAACAGCATATGGAACAACAGCAGGTCCAGGAGGAAAGAGCACTCCAGGGGAACCTAGAAGAAAAAATGACAGTTATGTCAAATTAGATTTGGTAAAGCCTATAATGTCCAATCCGTGACAAAACAACAGCTAAAGCTTGTTCATTTTCAGAGGGATATTTTTAAAGATTTAGTCTAAAAGTGTAAACTTCACACTTTTAATTCCAACTATTGGTGATGAAACAATAAATACATGTGTGAAAAGAAATGAGGCCTGTGTCAACATTTTGGCGTATCTTGTACGTTTTGTATGAAATGAGCAAATGCAAAGAAATTAATGCTTGAGACATTTTGTTGACAGAAAAAAGATGGGACAAAATAAAAAAGGCATGTTTCTGCAAAGGTGTTTGAAGAAAAAAAATGTGCCATATCATTTACAGAACCTATGCTTAGATTTTTCTGTATTTTTGACATGTCAAATAGAGCAAATACAGTTCTTATGCTTTTAAAGTTACAATACTGAAATGCTTTTAAAGTTGCAAAAAGAGAAATTATGTAACTTGTCAGCTTACCTTGACCATACGCCTGCTCAACCCCACCTAAGTTCAGAAAGAGGAGAGAGTTAAACAGAGACAAACACAATTAACAAACAATATCCATGTATATATGATTTTAGTGGGTTACCAAAGATTATGTATTTTATTTTTGTTTACTGCATAATTCCATGTGTGCCTTCAACATATTGTTTGTTTTCAGTATTAATCTACAATGTTGGAAATAATAAACACTAAGAAGAAACATTAATTTGAAAACAAAGGTGTGTCCAAACATTTGAGTGGTAGTGTAAAAGGCTCTGTAGGAACGTTTTATTGAAGAAGATATACAGTGGCATGCATAAATTTGACCCCTCTCTCCCAGGGGCGTTTCAAGCTTTCCAAAAGTGTGTGTGTGTGTGTGTGTTGGGGGGGGTTTCTGAGATTGGGATGGCAAATTATAAATACAATTTAATCAATTTAATGCAATATAATCTGACAAAAGTGGGGGGGATGGAATCACATTTTAGCAAAAGTGGGGGTGTTGAATCCCTGCATAAATATTGGGCCTGTGAGCTCAACTCTTGTAATTCTTAAGATTAAATGTGTAAAAATGATTAAGACAATGATGAGAACCTGCAACATGATGCTAAGTGAACCGTGGTGTAAACATGTGAAGGCAAATGTCACATTCTGTCATGAGTTGTCATAAACAATTATGTACAGTCATGATCCCATTAATTGTAACTGACATGACAAATGCTGAGCTGCAAGCAAATTTATGTTGTGACAGTATAATTACTTTACATTAATAAAGCCAGGTTGTAGCATATTGTACACATTTTAGTCCAATATTGGCAGTTGTGCACAAGATCATTGTCTTCAGTGTGCAATTGTGCACCTATATAGTAGACCTGTGAAATAGATGTTAATGTAGGGACTCTGTGGAAGTAAAAAGTAGGGGTTTCGGTCTATGTGGAAGGCGAGTGAACAGTCACTGAAAGTAATAATAATAACATAGCAAGGAAGGAAAAGAAAAACAAAAACAAAACAAAAAAATAAATAAATAAATAAATGATACACCCACATACACAAATCCATATTATATTGTCATGTTGGAAGGGAAATACAATGAGTATTGAAAAGAAAGGTCTTGAGATCACGTTTAAAAGAGGAGATGCAGTCATGGAGAGATTGAGGAAGTGAGTTCCAGAGTTTGGGAGCCATGGCACTGAACGACCTCCCACCAAGTGTGGAGAGTCCAGTCCATGGAACCAGAAGAGTGTTAGTGCCAGACGGTCTTAGAGAGCGGGAGGGAGAGTAGGAGGTCAGGAGTTGTGTAAGATAGAGAGGAGCAAGGCTATGGAGCGCTTTAAAGGTGAGGAGTAAAATTTAAACTTGATTCGAGGTAAATAACAGAGAAAGAATTGTTCAAACACTGTGTGCTGTGCTGTGGTGTGTTCTCTTGTGACTCTGAAGTACCACTTTACATGAACTTACTCATGAAGAGCACGGTAGCCAAACACAGAGCAAGATACCCCATCCTGAGAGTCTACAACACAGAACAGTTTCAAAATAAGACATGGCTTTCCACACATTTTTTACATTTCATATTTTGTGTCTCATGGTTTTTTTTTTTACCAATAAGTTAACAGTTTAAGAAGGACACTAAATGCGCAAAGTATATATAAAGTATCTATATTTTATTGTTTACAGGATATACACATGAATCATTTTATTGCTCACAGTTAATATCCTGAAACAGATCCCCAAAATTGCTCCGCCTTAATGAAGAGCTCAATACAGTTTGAGAGAGATGGAAGTTATATGCAGTGAAGGATTTACAGTTAATTGGACGATACCTCTTCTTTGGACTCTTCAAGAATCGTATTATGACCCGCCAGTTAAAACAGACACTGAACAGCGACTGAACAGCTTTTAATTTAAGCTCTTTCTATAACAGTGGAGTTGCTGCAAGGCCACAACTCAGGCGGCCAATCCTCTCTCACGGTTCATTGGCCACACCCACACTCACACCATACATGCACACATTCTTAAATGTTTTCTGGAGCTTAGGTTCATTGCCAGAAGGCTTAGAAGATGCAGGATATTTGGGCAGCATTTCAGGGCTTTAAGAAGTAGAAGAACAAAATAAAAAACTCAAGAATAAGAAGGCAGCTGCCAAAATACGGTTGCTTCATTTTCTCTCGACAGTACTAAAACATTCATACAGTTATATTTAATATGGAAATTTAGCTGAATTGACATTAATATTAATGTAAAAAAATTACTTAATTATATTTTTCTTAATAATTTAGCACGAAAACGCAAAAAGAAATCCACAAATGGCTGAAGCGAGATGTATTAAAATTTCTGGTATTTTCACAAAAACAGTGTGGGCAATTTGGGTGACTTTGAGTTCTGCTGTTAGCTTGTTCTGTTAGTAGATGTAAACTAAAGAAGTGAGAAATGTTTTGGCTTAGCATCTAAATCTGGAATATCTTTTGAATCTTTTGTTTTTCTTGTTTTGTTCCTCAAAAATATTTGTTATACATTTTTACTAAATTGATTTCATTGCATTTTCTATTTGTGTGTGTGGGTTTTTTTTTTTCATGAAAAAATTCCTCTTTCATTTTCCTGTGAACCAAGAGGACCATCGAGAGAACGACGAAAGGAATTTTGATCTTTATTTTTTTATCTCTAATTATTAAGGATATCTGATTGAGATGTCTTTTGTTTGTTAACGTCCCAAAAAACTGAGGAAGTCTGAGAAATGTTTACACTTTTATGATTTTAACAATACTGCATTTTTAAATTAGACTCTTGCTACAATGTAATACTAAAATTTGTCCAAAGACTTTAATTCCAGGTAATCAGTAAATTCCCACAATATATGCAGGTACATATTCAAAGCATGTTCTGAAGCCAACAGTCTTTACATGTATCAAAAAAGACAAAAGTAAAAACATGATAGTTTAAGAAAAAAGAACACACAAATGCAACTAATCTTATAAGAAGTTTCTGGTTCTGGTATGCATAGTTTCTTTTAAAGACAGACTCAAAAATATATTCAATTTTTACCTCAGTCCAGATATTTTTGCTTATTTTACTAAATTCATTAGATGTTTTTTTGCACCAATATATACATATAAAATGATTAATGTCCATTTTTAAAATAGTCAAAGCAGAATAAAACACATTTGTTCTTTTGAATGAATTTAAATAATAATTTAATGTTCTGTTTTTTGTCAAATTAATATTTTTGTCATTTTAAAATAAAAATAGTAAAAAATAATATTGAAGTCTTACATTGTTGCAAGCCACTGGCGCTCTGTGTAGACCAGCTCCGTACAGTTCATCTACTGGGAAGAGCAACACTCTGTCTCCCTGCGGCTCTGTCTTTCATGCATTTGCTCTCTGTATTTATATATGTACATGGTATAAGGAGGTGACTCATGTATCTGTGATGTGGTTAACCTGCTTTGTTAGTTTTCCTTTTTAAAAATCAGTTCAGTATGAGGTATGACCTGTTTTAACCATAAACAGAATGAAACGAAACCACATTCCTGCCGGATAATTACAAAAAATGCAAAATTACACAAAGTACAGGCAAGCACAACAGAGTGCAAAAAGTATGAGTGCAAAAAAACACTTGAAGTGCAAAGGACACAGAGTGCAAAAAAGAAGACGAAATTTAACACACAAGGGGACAAACAATATGATATTACAGGACAGGACAGCATACTGTGAGGCTGAGAAAGGACAGACAGCAATAAGTAGAAGTGAATACAGTATAGTACCAAATAGTGCATAAAAATTTGTAATTGAGTAAGTAAATGCTGTAATTGGTGTTTAATTGTAATTGGTACTCAGACAAGATACAAAGAACTTACAGTGAGAAAATGTTTTTATTAAAATTATTTTATTAAAAATAATACTTGAAATAAAAGCGAAAAATAAGTTCTAAACACAGGGAAAGGTCCGGCAAAAAAAAAAAAAGTACAAGGTTAATTAAAAAAAAAACAGATCTAAAGCAGAATAAGGCTTGGGCCTCTGGTGTCCTAGTGGTAATGGAGTTGCCCTGCGATGCCCACTGCTTCTCTTGGTGAATGGGTTTAATAAAAAGAAATAATTTTACACTGTGTACTGTTCTGTGTTCACATGTGACTATAAGGGGCCACTTTACTATTTAATTTGAATGGGTATATGCAAGAGTAATTGAGCCCAGGAGTAATTAATCAGTAAATTTTTGACTGTGAGTTTGACACCTGATAAAACTTCCGGGAATATAATTCTGTGGACGTTTTTATTTTTTTGTTTTCACACGATGGTATGATGATATAGATGCAGGCAGCTTCAACTATCTAAAAAATGACTTGACAGGACCAAACCCATCCTGTCTACCCGGATGAACCGGACTGGGTATTTTGATAGGTGCAAAATGAAAGCAAAAACACAGTTCTAGATGACTGTTCCAATCTGTGATATACAAGAAGGCTCTGTACCAGTCCCACACTTATGGCAACATACTCATTTTTTTTTTCATTTCCTGTTCAGTAAGGGACAGCATTATGGGTTATTCTAAACACCCAATAGTAATTTGGATCGAAAAGAAATTCTAAACTTTAATTCAATGTCCTTTTACAATAATATAGAATTAAAGACAATGAAACAGAATTGAATAAATACAATTAAATACATGTAAGTATATATCAATTTACAATAATATATATTTAATTGCATTTATTAAATTGTATTTAAATCTATTAAGTTATATTTCCACCAAGGGGCAGGCTGAAAGATGCTCTTATTTTCCTTTAGCCTAGTTTGCACATAATGTGCTGCCTTTCATAATGCTGTCATGCATATGAACTGAGAAATCGATTCCCAAGCAATCGATGTCTCTTGTAACGTCGCACGTAAGGGGCAGTGACTTAAGAAGCTTCCTAAGGGATTGTTCGGGAAACACACTTAGAAATGTAAACAACTTAGGTAAGATATATCTTAGAAAATCTTCTTGGCGTGCTAAGGGTGTTCGTTATCGAGAAACCGGGCCCAGATCACTTGTTAAGTTCAATAAACTATCTACTCCCCTACATGTCTCTGACATCATCTTTTATCTTTCAGATTTTCTTTTCAGATCTCTCTTTTCATCACCCACCTGGTAGACCTGCATCTACCAACACTCTTCTCTCTGTCCTCTCTCTCCTCCTTTTTCATTTTATCTTCCTTATCTCTCCCTAACTCCACTAACCCCTGTCCATCTGCAGTTGAATCAGCTACCTTCTCACATCTCTCCACATCTCAATTAATATTCTCTGTGCCTTGTCTTTATAAACGAAATGTTTCTCTCCTCCAGCTCCACCACATTCTGAGGTCCTGTGAACAGAAAGGGACAGAGGACAGTTTTGTAACAGTAACCTTATCAATTATCACAATCTTTTATGCAAACTTGTCACTGCAGGACCAAGTTTGAAAAATCAGCAGTCAACCCTCACAAACTTTTTGCCACATATTTTTGCCTCTTAAAACACCATCTCTCTGTTAAATCACAAGCTTTCTCCAGAAGACTTTGCCAAGTTCTTTGATGAGATGATTGATGATATTTGAAGATCCGTTCCTCCAATCTGCAAGCCACCTGCCAGCCTGAAAACATGTCTCATGTCACTGTCAAGGACTTCTTCTGATGTCCATCAATCCCACCACATCTCCACTCAACACTATCCCTTTGATTATGCTACAGATGATATCTTCAGATCTAATCCCACACAGTGCTTATGCTCCTTAACAACTGGTCATGCCCCGTATGCCTTCAAGTGGTCACATTACAGCAATTCTGAAGAAACTCGTGCTGGACTGCTTAGATATCAACATCCTCAGACCAGTAATTCTTCTCTCTGTGCTGTTCAACAAACTAGTCAACATCTTTCTCAAAACATGTTTCAGGACCTTCTTCAGGATTTGCACTCTTCGACATGGTCAACCACTAAATCCTCCTGGATACACTCTCCAATCTTGGGATATTGGGCACAGCCTGGCAACGGTTTGCATCCTACCTAAATGACCAGAAAAACCTGGTGGGATAGCAAGGATGTCAGTCTGTCACATGAAGAATGCCCAGTGGTGTTCCACAGGGCTCAGTCTTGAACTGCTACTCTTTTGTTTATACGCTTGTTTTCTTGGGGCATTTATACGCTTGTTTTCTTGTTTTCTTGGGGCTTTTCCTACGACTTATATGGAGATGACACTCAAGCCTGGCTGACATCTCCTTTTGGCGGCCCACCTCCTTAAGCTGAATCCTGCAAGACTGAGCTTCTTGTAACCAAAGTACATCCCCATGCCAAGACCTCACCATTTTTCTGAGAGCTTGGTTATTGTCCCCTCAAAGAAGGTAAGAAATCTAGGTGTCATTCTTGATAAAAACTGTCATTCTCTTCACATGTTGACAACCTCTCCATGACATACAAATACCTTCTTTACAATGTCAATAGAATCTGACCCTTTCTCATCACTGAAGCTATGCAGTTACTTGTCCAGTCTCTGGTCATCTCTAAACTGGACAAGTGCAACTGTCTACTGTCTAGACGTCCACTGAAGGAAATGTGAATACTTCAACTGACTTAGAATGCAGCTGCAATCAGTGGCTGAGCTAGAATTTTTTACATGGGGTGGCCAGGGGGTGATCACTGCTATTTCATGGGCTCCACACACACACACTGTACACTGTTCATCAACAAAAACATTAGCATAAAGAAAAAACAACCAAAAAAAATCTTGCAATTAGACATAGCAGACATCAAACAGACCTGGATTTGAAAAGAAAAATAAGAACACAGTTTAATGCCATCAGTTACAAACTTATCCCAGGTATGTTCAAAACAACAGTCTGCGGTTCTGATTTACTCCTCACACTTATTGCTTACATATCTTTTGAAAAACAAAAAAATGACAAAAATAACCTTGCCCACATACCCGTTTAACTCCTGTCTGTGCTTTTTGTTAATTGTGTATTAACCGTTGAATTTTTAGTTTCAACAGGATTTGTTAAGCTGTGTAGCTTAGCTGGCAAAAAACAGATGTTGATTTGAGTCTAGATTTACAGGCATGAAGAACATATGTGGACTGCATTTGTATTTTGTATTGGATAAGCGCATCTGCCAAATGCCATAAATGTAAATAAAAATGAAAAACTCAACACATATCTGGAAAGCATGCGGCAGTTGTGATGTAATCAGTTTTGTCGATTTTTTAGAAACTGTGCCAAGTGATTTCAAGGCTACCTTGTTGACACAAATAGGGCATGAGTAAAAGACAATTAAAAAGAAGTATGTGAAATCATATTTTTTGGTCCATTTTCTAAAACACCACGATCATCCTTATATTTTGTTTTTTAGTAAAACAGAAAGTTACTATTTTTCACTTTCAGTGCAAAATTTGAATTACTGACATTCTGTATCACAAATAAAGAATTGCTTTTCATGGTGTTCCAAGCATTTGGGTTCATTGCCTTTGTTTGCCCATTTGATCTGGATTGTTTTTGACTTATGCCTTTAGCCTAGCCTAGTGAATTTCTTTTTCTGTTTTTTTACTTTTGCTCTGTCTATTCATAAACCAAAAAAGACTCGCTTATGATTAATGGAGATGTAAAAAGTGCCAAAGACCACATTTGGTCCCTCCTCTCCCACCACTGAGCATCCACAACCATTGTCTCTCTATCCGTCACAGCAGTAACCATCAAATTAGAACTGTGTAAAGCCGCTGGTCCTGATGGCAGGGTCCTTAGGTGCTGTGCTACGCTACTGTGTGGAGTTGTGCATCTGATCTTTAATCTCAGTCTGAAGCTGCAGCGAGTCCCAACACTCTGAAAGGTTTCCTGTCTTGTTCCTGTCCCTACCCATTAACCCCTAGCAAACACAGTGAGAGGCTCTGAATTCACATGTCATGAAGGCACTTGTGAGATTCCCAAAACATCTGCATCTCCTGGTGGAGCCTTCACTGGTCCCTTAAAGTTTGCTTACCAGCCTTGTATCGGTGTGGAAGCCTTGTATCGGTGTGGAGTATGCCATCATCTGTCATCTGAACCAGACATATTTCCAACTGGATGTGTTTGGAAATATTGTAATGGTCACATTTTTCAGCTTCTCCAATGCTTTTAACACAATTAGACCATCAATGCTGGGGAACAAACTCATGCAGGCCGACACTTCACTGATCGAGCACAGCATCATTTTGCTATTGTGGGCTGTATCAGGGATGGGTAGGTGGACGAATACAGGAGTGAAGTGGACAGTTTACAGTTTAACACCACGAAGACAAAGGCTCCTCCTCCCACCCTTATTCACCATTAGGGAGATGACTGAGGACTACAAGTACCTGGGAGTACTATAATCTAAATCTTTACATACAGCAAAGTCAGTGTTACACTGTTATTTCTTACATTACTATTCTTATTCTTGTCAGTGAGTTGCACTCTTGTTTATTGTCTACCTTTTTATTTTTTCTATTGTCATGTCATGTCTGTTGCACTGAAAATGCTATTGATGCAAGAATTCCCCTTGGGATAAATAAAATTACGTGTTACCTTACATTATCTTATTTTATTCTGGATTATGTACCTTGTCAGACCTTGACAATTTTGTTTGCCCCTATGTAAGTTATTCATGGAATTCCACTTTAGATTGATACCTTGGTATGCTGGGCCATGGCTGCTGTGACATGTGAATTTGAGTAAAATTTTATCTGCAACTGAATCTGCCCTCCACCATTCCTTCCATTATCATGGAAGGCTCTTTTACTCTTTAAACCAAATTAACTGCCCCTGCTTTCTAAAACCAAATCCCATGGCAAGCAGTAGATCTTCTGAACTAAGATGTGCTACCAGTCCATTTTATTTACTTTTTCCCCTATCTTGCTGTTTTCCTATGTAAGTTTGTTTGCTTTTGTTAGGTAACCCACTCTGGAGACGGTCACATATAGGTCAGAACAACTTGTTACCCATACTGATAACACTGATAATTAGGCTTGGCCTTTACTGTCAGACTAGTTAGACAGGCTCTCTCAAACCCTAAAGCTTCGGTATAATCACAGATGTAATATTTCACGAACTATATTAATCCATTCTTGAATATTTGTCAAGACTCTAGCTCAATTCTCTTCAAATGTATTAGTACTCATCTCGGTAACAGGAACTTCCATGACAGCAAATGGCCTGCAGTTATGTAAGAAATGGAAACAAGTGTCAAGACAATTGTAGAAAGAATGTTTGCTTCCTTTTTCTCAGGCAATCAAATTCAAATTCAAATTCAAATTCAAATTTTATTTGTCACGTACATAGTCATACACAGTACGATATGCAGTGAAATGCTTG